>JAQPPZ010008761.1:0-185000 GCA_028583015.1 Wollemia nobilis | reverse complement strand
TTTGCATGAGAACGATTAAGAAAATAATTTTAATTTTGATTGGTTACATGCAAACGAAATGGTCTTAATTTTTGTTTTTAAATATAAGGAATCCGGCATGATTTCTATTATTATATCTTTGTAGAAGTTGTTCAAATCTGGAAGGGATATATACATTTAGTATGTTGCAGCCTTGGTTTTGTGAATCCCTGGTGGCGGAGGTCGAGAATTTCAAAAGGTGGGTGGATGTCTCCAGGCTTAAGATAACGAAACCAACGGCTATGTCGAACCACGGAGCCGTGCTAGACGAAATTGGGTTTCAGCCCATTCTCCATCAAATCATGGTGGAGTTTCTCACTCCCATGGCTGCCGTTTTCTTTTCGGATTTTTTGGGGTTGAGTCTCGACTCCCACCATGGTTTTGTTGTGGAGTATGGGGAGGGTGGAGCGTTGGATCTGGGATTTCATGTAGATGAATCGGAGGTTACCTTGAATGTTTGCCTGGGGAAGCGGTTTACCGGGGAAGATATGTTTTATCTTAATTTTAATTTTAATTTTAATTTTAATTTTAATTTTCAAGTGATATTTTATTATTATTATTATTTGGTTACATAGATGAATTAGTTATAATCACAATTTTTAGTAAGCACAGCTTGCAGGGTTCAAACTATCAGGCTTCAACACACCCACCGTCTCGTTAATGGTAACCCGGTGTGAGATGAGGACTGGTGAACGCGTAGGGTTCGCACCATCTTCGTTAGTCTGGTTCAACATGTGGCATGGATGGGGATCGTTGGACAAGCAGGAAATAGATCGCCATCATCAATCAGGTGCAACACGCAGAGAAGTTGGATCGGGCTACTATGCATGAGCATGCCCATGGGATTGGATATATATATATATATATATATATATATATATTTGTTAATTATAATAATAGATTAATTGTGGGTTTTTATAAAGGATCCCAAAACCTTATGTACAAAATTAGCCTTGCTAAAATATATTTCATGTCGGATGGCTGGGTAAATAGAGCAGTTCGTAAAAAATATAGGGAAATACAAAATGCCTAAGGGCCCCAGAAGACGCGAATAGTCCTAGAAATCTTGATCTTGGAATACATTAAAATAGAATAATAGTCGAAGACAATATATCAACAAACTTTAGGAGAAGACCTATGATACAAATTCTTCATCATGAGGGAATATCTGCCTTGGCCAAACTGTCCACCTCGATTGGGAAACGAAATCGCCAAACAACCGGGCACATGGTCATCAGTCCTTTGTTGGCCAAGTGATCCGCCACCTGGTTACCTTCTCTGTAGATGTGCCCCGCCTCCCACTTGGCGCGTCGAGAGGAGCATCCTAGCCTCGAGGATGATATTCAGGACCCGCCACGACGGGTCTTTGGAGCCACGAAGGTAGTTGATAATGTTTAGAGAATCACCTTCAATAATTAAAGGCCTAGGATCATTCGATATGACCTACAACCCTTTCAACACACCACGGGATTCGACAAAATGATTGGTCTGAGGGCCCAGATTTTCACAGTAGGCCAAGATCAGCTTCCCATTATGGTCCTTGACAAGCCCCCCGGAACCAGCGGGCCCCGGGTTGCCTTTAGCAGCCCCGTCAAAATTAAGTTTGATCCACCCCAAAGGAGGTTTGGTCCAAGTGACCTCCCTGCGGCCATTCACTGAGTCAACTCTAGAAGAGGAGCCAAGGTCCAGTATTTTGAAAATAATTGCCTCCCAAGGATTGTGAGGGCGGGAGCTGGGAATAGTTTTTGAATTCTCGACAGCAAAGGATAAGGCCCGCTAGGCAACAAAGGGAGCCATTCTAGGGATCTTGCCGAAGACTCTAGCATTACGCTTCAATCAAATTTTCTAGATGGAATGGTGAAAGGTAGCCTCACAAAGGAATCGGAGCTTAGAATTCTTAAAGGGCTTGGGCCATTAGAGGAAGGCGTCTTTAAGGGAGCGAGGGGAGCACCAGATTACTTGGAAGGAAGACAACACATAGCTTAGGACCGAATGGAAAAAGGGGCAATGCAAAAATAAGTGATCAGATGTCTCACAGTCAGCTAAGCAAAGATAGCACCTATTGGGAATTGCAAGGCCTCTCTTGTGGAGATTGTCTATGGTAAGGGCTTTGTTATAAAAGGCAATCCAAGCAAAGTAATTTATCTTAGGAATAATCCCTTTCCTCCAAATTGCTTTCCATCGGGGGTCCACAGTAGCCCAACATGACAGAAGATCATAAGCGGACTTAACAGAAAACCACCCATCCTACGTGTTGCTCCAAATAATTCTATCATCTCTTATGATCGAAGGAATTAACACCAATTAGAGGACACTGTACAAGAAATTCACCTCATTATCAAACCCATCCATCGTCGAAAGTTTCCACCGAGGGGGAAGGGAACTCCGGTCAATGCAATCCTAAACCTTGAGATGACTACTTGGATCAATCTGGGCCCTCAAGCCAGCCAAGTTCTGATTTACAGCGAGAGCTTCATCTATAGCCCACCTGTCTCTCCAAAAAAGGATCGTGGATCCATCCCCCAAGATCCAACGAGCACCCCTGTTAATCATCGAACGGCCCTGAAGCACCGTCTTCTAGAAAGCCAAAGCTTCATGAGGAGACTCAGCTTCCAGGAGAGAATTTTCCCCAAGATACTTTCTTTTAACTATATTGACCCATTTCGTCGGTGCATTAATAAGAATTCTCCAAGCATGTTTGGCAATTAAGGCAGTGTTCATGAGCCTGGATCTTCTCAATCCCATGCCCCCTTGGTCCTTTTGAAGGAAAACCTTATCCCATGCCACCAGAGGAATTCTAGATTTTTCTTTGCTGTCGGACCAGAGAAAATTCCTTTGAATCTGCTCGATTTTGGAATGGATAAACACAGGAAGCATGAAAACAGACATGAAATAGGTGGGAAGTTCTTGAAGACAGGCTTTGGTGAGGGTTGCCTTCCCAGCTTGAGATAGCAATTTGCCTTTCCAAGTGCTAAGTTTCTTATGAAGCTGTTCCAAAATCGACTTATAGATGTTCCCATCGCCTCGCCCATTGCAAACTAGCAGCAACCCCAAATAAGTTGCAGACAGGGAATCACTAGTGCATTCAAGGATTCTGGCAATGCGAATTTGCCTACACAGAGGGGTATTAACAAAATAAATTTTGCTCTTCAAATAATTAACTTTTTGGCCAGAAGCCTTCTCATACTGGGACAAAATGCGCTTGATAGATTTGGCCTGAGTGACAGACGCTCCAGTGGATATGAGCGTGTCATCCACAAACTTTTGGTGAGTGATAGGATCAACTCTGGAAGTAGGCAGAATGCCAGAAATCTTGCTTTGATGGAGGGCATCATTCAAAGACCAGCTAAGGACCTCTGCCAAAAGAATGAATAAAATAGGAGACAGAGGATCACCTTGTCTGAGGTCGCGAGCACTCTGGAAGAATCCAACGGGGGACCCGTTGATCAGCATAGAAAAGGACGGAGTGGAAATGCAACTATTCACAAGGTCAATCCAGTGATGATGGAAGCCCAATTTGCAAAGGATAGCATAGAGGAACCTCTTGTCCACTCTGTCAAAAGCTTTATTCATGTCTAGTTTAAGGAAAAGCGCAACATTCTTGGAACATTGGGTAGTATGGAGGGTTTCGTGAATAGTAATGATGTCGTCAAGGATGTTTCTACCCTTAACGGTGCTCCCCTGAGCTGAACCTACCAAATAGGGGAGGAGGGATCTCAAACGATTGGCAATGGTCTTGGTAAGAATCTTGTAGAAAACATTGCAGAGGCTTATGGGACGATAGTCAAAAAAACTTTTGCAGGTGGGCGACTTAGGAATGAGAGCTAGGAAGGTAGAGTTGAGATTCGGATGGATGGATCTTGATGCTTGGATTTCTAAGATAGCCTCGTAGACATCAGACCCCACAACATCCTACATAACTTGAAAGAATCGTGGGGGGAACCCATCAGGCCCGGGGGCCTTATCTGGTTGCATGGAAAAAAGAGCATCCTTAATCTCGAAATGGGAAAAAGGTTCCAAGATTTTAATACTTGCCTCATGGGGGACTTTGGTAGGGAAATTAGCAAGCAAGGATTTCTAAACTTGGAGGACGCTATCAGGAGGAGCACCCAGCAAATCCTGGAAGAAATCGACTGCTTCGCTTCGAATTTCCTCAATCTCCCTGGTAGTGCGCCCATCCTTACACAACACCTGTCTGATCTTGTTGGCCCCCCTGTGTCTCATGGTAGACGCGTGGAAAAAATTTGAATTTGAATCACCGCTCTTCAGCCAGAGATCCCTGGACTTCTGATGCCAAAATGTTTCCTCACTGGCAAGAATGGAATGATAGTCCACCAGGAGGCTCCGTTCCTCCTCTCTTAGGCCTTCAGAATACCCTTTGACCTCCATATTTTCCTCTAAACTCTTCAAGCACTCAGAAATGGACCTTTTAGACTCAAAAATGTTGCCAAAAACCTCCTTATTCCATGCCTTTAAGTTCTTTTTAATCATCTTAAGTTTTAAGGCCAGTCTTTTGGACGCTGAACCAACCACCGTCATCTACCACCATTCTGAAACCAACTGTTTGAAATCCTTGTGGGAAATCCACATGGATTCAAATCTAAAAGGGATCTTAAACCTAGGATTGCTAGTGGCCTCTAACAGAATGGGATTATGGTCTGACCCGATTCTTGGCAAAGCTAAGAGTTGTAGCGCCAAGGAAGGGAATAGCTTTGTGGGAAATGAGGAACCGGTCGAGCTTGACCTGGATGAGATTGCTCCCAATCCTCCTGTTGCTCCAGGTGAAGGACACCCCCTTAAGTTCAATGTCTAGTAGATTATTGGATGAAACAAAATCTCTGAAATCCTCCATGCTATGGCTGGCCAGCTCAGCGCCTCCCTTCTTTTCAGAGGGATGAAGAGGGCAATTGAAATCCCCTCCCACAACCCATGGGAAGTCACTAAAACTTTCCCTCATCAGAGAGATGGTTTTCAACAACTCAGCTCGCTCCGAAGCAGAGTTCGAGGCATAAAAATTGGTCAAAATCCATGAAAAATTATCAACCTTGGAGTGAAACAGGACATTGATAGTCCTGCTGGAAGCCGATAGAAGACTACCCTCGACCTTGTCAGAGTCCCACAACACCATGAGACCGCCTGCAGAACCTATTGCAGGGCTGGAAAGGAATTTGGCCTTGGCCCAAATGGCCCTGGCAACCTTGACAGAGGCAGAGGCATCAGACTTAGTCTCCTGCAAAATGAGGATGGATGGGTTAGACTTCTTTCGGAGATCGTCCACCACCCTACGTTTGGCCGCTTCGTTAAGACCTCTCACATTCCATGAGAGGATTTCCATCTGGACATTTTAAAGACTTTATTGCCTCCCTTTTCCTGTTGGATGGAAGGTTTTGGGACAGGTGAATCACCCACCAGGGAGTCAGAATCTTCTTGAAAAAGCAACCGTTGGGATCCATTTGCAATGTCTGCTGTCGTTTCCTTATCCCTTCTTTCTTTGTTAGGAGGTCGCCCCTGTTTTCTTTCACAACCGAAATCCACCCCTTGCTTCCGGCTTCTAGTGTTTTGCGGACTAGTGTTGTCATGATATTCGTCCCTCTTGCCCAACAGATACTCTTCCAATAGGGACTCGGGAGGTTTCTGGTTTTGACAAATAGGGGAATCAGCCTGAGCAGACATACGGGAAGGAGACTGATCCTTTTCCACTTGAGGTTCTGGTTGGGAACTTGCATTGCATAGAATGACGTTCGACTCGGGGAGAACCCCATAAGGATCTGGAGACTCAGGCACTATCGCTACAGGGTGTTTCGGTTGTTTTCCTTCTTGCTCCGGGGGGTTGCCAGAAGCCCCACCCTTCATCCCTGACTTTTAAAGAGGACAATTTGACTTAAGATACCCCTGGGAACTACATCGGGGGCAAAAGGCTGGTCTATTTTTGTAGATAATGACTTGCTTATGAAGAACGGAGCCTCCAGACCGAAGAGTGATGGAGGATGGAAGGTTCGCCTCCAAATCCGCTAGGACACAGAAGCGAGTTTGGACAAATCTGGTTCGGGCCCGAGTGGGAGGGTCAATGGTGACCAACTCACCAATGGAACAGGCGATACCCTTGATAACATTTTCATGCCAGCAAAAAAGGGGAAGGTTCGGCAGCCTAACCCATATTGGGGCAATATTAATACTTTGGGTTTCGGGGTTAAAATCCATCCCCCACTTCCTGAGAAAGAGACTCCTGCGTCCTAGAAACCAAGGGCCCCCAGCCAAAATTTTACAATAATCCTCTGCATTATTCAGCCTAATTGCGAAAAAACCCCGGGATAGGGCAGCCAGCTCCATATGACCCGAGGTCCACCATTTTCCTGCCACCCACCTGCGGATGGTCTCCATATCGGGATGCCCTCCAATAAACTTCCCGATTAGGGTAAATTTTTCAAATTCGATGAAACTTGATAGGATTTCCTTGGGGATGTCCAGTTCATCCCCAGATGAAAAGAGGTCCTTAGTGAAAATACCATTTGGGGTTTCAAAAACCGCTGCCTTTGCATACGATTTCTGTTGGCAGTCTCTCCCTTTGTCAGGCGGATCCTTCCCGTGTCTGCCTCCATCTTCAGGTAACTCCGTCGAGCCTTCATTCTCTGACTGCCCTCCCTCTGCCTTGCTACAACCCTCCAACTTGCCGGTGCCCAGGTTCACAGTGCTGGCGCTCCCGCTCCCGTGCCCTCCCACCGCTACCTTCCCGCTCATCGCTGCTCCCTTATCCCAGCTCCAAAATCCATGGGATTGGATATTTTTAGTAAGTTGTATATATATATATATATATATATATATATATATATATATATATTACAATTTCTTTACTTTTAAACTAAAAACTATATTTTTGGGGGGCTATGTTACACATGTTTTACTACGATGTATAGTTTGGATTTATACAATAAAAATAATTTAAAGATTCATTTTTACTTAATAGCACCTTCATAACTTAAATAGGTTACCGGCAAGGACGCCACTTGCATTATCGGTGATGTGACCCGGGTTCAATCTTCATAGTAGATGTGTATAAAGAATATTACTAAAAAAACTTAAATAGGCTACAAAGCTAAATTGATTTGTAATTAGTTACTTACAGATTCACTCAATTTTTTTTTTTAAATATAAGATAAACTGTTACAGTTTATCTTCTAATCGTCTAAGATAAATTGTATCGGAAATATAAGAAAAAAAAAAAAAAAATTAAAATCAAATAAAAATATTTTAATTTTATTATAAAATAATATCTCAAGATCTGTGACCTAAAAGTGATTAGTAATAAGTTTTTAATAAATTCATTCAATCTTCTTCCAGCAAACCTAAGATAAACTAATCTAAAATAAATTGTATTGGGACTAAAGTCCTTTACACAAAAAAAAATCTAATTTTAAATTAAAAGAACTTCCAACTTTTATTAATGGTATAAAATGGGTAGTAGATCTTTATATATATATATATATATATTTATTTATTTATTTATTTTAATTGATTGTATAAAATTAAAATAAATTTTATGATCATATAATAATTTCACTATAATTTTACAACTAGTTTAGATATAAAATATATATTTATAAACGCCGAGGTAACCTTTATATATATTTTGTGGTAATATTAAGATATGGGGGTTTTGACCAGAATAACTCCACCAGGCACACTCACCCATGCTACGGTTTGAACCTTGGATCTCCTAAAAAAAAGAGCCAAAACCCAAACCATTAAACTCCACCCGAGATGCAATTAAATACCTAATATTTATATCTTAAATTTATTTTAAACTTTATAACATCAGAGAGAGTTTTCATGGTGTGGTGAATGCTGTCGCCAGAGGGAAAGTCGTCAAAGGGAAATTTTTGCGGCAATGGCGAAGGAGTTAACTCAAATGGAGTAAAGTCTGGTTCTGTCAATGAAGATTTATCAAATTAGTAATCATAAGCTTGACTCTTGGTTCTCCTATGGCTTTTGGATTTTGGGTATTTCTTAGTAATTGCTTCAAGCTTGAAATGAGAAACTCTTTCCAAATCGGAGTTTCCAATAACATTTCTAGGGCGTTACTCTTTTAACAAAGCAATAGTTATGTGAGATTTTAGCATGAGAGCCAATTAGAAACTAATTTTAATTCCCATTGATTATATGGGAACGAAAGGGTCTTAATTTTTTTCCCTTTTGATATAGGGAATTAGGCATCGTTTTCATTATTATATTTTTTTGAATGTTATTTAAATTTGAAAAGTTATTATTATAATTATTTATTTTATTTGGATAAACATTTACTTCAATGAAGGTGACTTAGAGGGGCTCTAACTCCTAATTATAACCACCTGACCTACGCCCGTAAACATTTAATCCAATGAAGAGGACTTGAAGGAGCTCGAAACCTCTGACCTAAATTTGATCTTAATTTTAGTATGTTATCATATAGTGATAGTATAATAGTTTGAAAATTATGTATAGTAAGACTTAAACTTGGTTTTAATTTTGAAAAAGTTAAGGAATATTATTGCTTTAATTAATGTTATTTAATGATTTTATTTATGTATTTATATTTGGTGATATGTTTTATTTAATTAATTTGTAACAAATTTTTTTTAAATCTATTATATGGAATTGAAACAAGTTTTTCCTGAACTATATAAGTAATATACAATGTTTTTTTTTTGGTTACATAGATGAATTGGTTACAATCACAACTTTTAGTAAATGCCACCGCAGTTGGCAGTGTTTAATTTATCAGCGAAAGCTTCCAACACACCCACCTTCTCGTTAATGGTAACTCGGCATAATACGAGGATCGCAGAACGCACAGGGTTCACATCGTCTCTGTAAGTCTGGTTCAACACATGGCATGAAGGAAATCGCCGAACAAGTAGGAAACAGATCGCCATAATCAATCAAGTGTAACACGTAGAGGAGTCAGATAAGGTTGCTGGCTATGCATGGGCATGCCCGTGGGATTGGAACCTAGGTCTCTCGGTAAGCGCCCCAACTTACCAATCCACTTAAACCCACATTAATATACAATGTTATTACAATACCTTATTCATTGTGTATTTATTATTTTCCATAGACCTAGGTCTCCATACGAATTTAATCACATAAGGTTATATCATTAGATAACTTAATTGGCTACATTTATATATGTATTTGATTTAATTTTCCTATGTGGATACCCATGTAAGAATTAATCAAGAAGATCGGATTCAAATTTTGGTTTCAACTTAAAAAATTAAAAAAATTAACTAGTTTATATCATATAATTTGATAATTTAATTGGTTATATTTATAGTTTACATAGAAGTTTTATTTTTTAATAAGTATACATAAATTTAAATAGGAAATATAATGTAAAACTTCTCACTCTATGCCTTTCTACTTGATGTTAAGTTTTATGTAGTATTTAAACCTTAACCTATCATGTAAAACTTCTCACTTTCAATTATTTTTTATGTAACACCAAGAGAAATGGGTCAATTGAATGACTACCTTCTCAACCAACACGTTTTCTCAAATAACCTTAATCACTTGAATAATAGAAGACCATTTACTTGCATAACAATATTATTCTAAAACACCTAAATAATAATAAAATTTCCACTTGAATAGTGAACACGATCCTTTTGAACTTGAATGACACTTTTACAACCACTTGAATGTCAATGTTCCCTTGCTTGAACGATAGGTCTTACTTGAACATTGGCCAACTTGAACAACAATTTTTTTGAATGATAATGTTTCACCACTGAATAATGATTTGAACCTTCACTAAAAAAGTGATTAGTTCTTCACTTAATGACACTCTAAATTTTTATAGCAATGACAATCATGCATTCATCACTTGAATGATCTCATGCATGCCAATTTTTTATCTTTACTAAATGACACTCCCACTCACACAATAATGTTCATTTCCCTTTGAACTATGCATGAGCTCCACTTGAATGACCTTTATTTAGGTTGCAACCACATTATATCTCCTCTAGAATTCATGTAACCCTACACACATAATTGTAATCCACAACATGCAAACCCAAAAACACAATACATTCACCATTTGATATCATCCCAAAAAAATATATTAGAGTGTAATATGACTTTTTACTATTTATGACTATTATCTGCGCATTATTTTTGTTTCAAATTCATATAGTCATCCCTACTCTTAGACACACTCACACAGACCCTTTCTATATTTCTCTCCCTTCTTTTCTATCCTCCTTCCATGCTCATCATCACTTTCCTGTTGTTCTTCTATGTAGATGGACATTTTCCTTTCTTCTTCTCTCCTTTATACACAAGCAAGACAATTATCCATATGGATTACCCAATCATTTTTAATAACCTTTAATAAATTTTTATGTGCTAGATGCTCCCACACCATACTCATCAAGTAAGAATAATTATTTCATGAGTGAAAGCTCATGAATATTGTTCAAAACTCATTGTTGAGATGTCATACTTATCAATATTGAAAATATTCATCCATATCATTGTTTTATTTTCCTAGTTCTTCTACTTGACTAGATACTCATAATATACTTTACCTCTTGTTCTCTTGGCCACTCTAGAATCTATTACTACCTCAATTTCATCATGTTTCTTTTTTAGTAACTATGTTATCCATTATTTTATCAAAAAAATAGTAGTGATGCCTTCATTACTACCTATGGATTTGTTATAATAGGGATATAAATCCAACACATTAAAAATTGATGATATATCTACTCCTTTCAGGACTTCAATTTCATATGCATTAGCTACAAATTTCCTCAAGACCTTATAAGGTTCAATATTCTTCCAATTTAGTTTGTTATAAGTGTATTTTAAAAAACTTTTATTTTCCATATGTATCAAAACCAAGTCTTCAACTTGGAATTCTTGGGTCCTTCGCTTGAGATAAACATGTTGCTTGTATTTTATGACACTCTTTTCTAAATCAGCCTTCACTTCTCGATGTAATTACTACATATAATAAAAAAAATCCTAATTCTACAAATCAACTATACTCTACAACTCATCTACTCCTCTTAGAAAAATTCTATATATAATCTGGATTGCAATTTTAGTTGTGCTTCTATTTATTGAATTTTTATATGTAAACTTAGCCTATGCCAAAATGGTATGCAATAACTTTTATTTCTTACCCACTAAGCACCTTAATATATTTCTAAGGCTTCTATTGACCACTTAGGTTTATCCATACATTTTTTTGATGATAAGCTAAATTGAAAATCAATATGGTGTCAAAAATTTTCCACAAAATGCACCAAAAGTGATCTACAAACTTACTTTCTCTAACTGATACAATGCATTGGCTTCTCTGCTTTGCATGTTGAAAAACTCAAAAATACTCCTAAAATATTATTACATCAACATTCATTCTTGTCCAATAATAACTTGTGCAAATATGACCTATTATTTTATTTACTCCAAAATTACTAGCAAGTTCTCCACTATGTTTTTCTCTTATCAAGTTGTGTTATTGAGCTTTGTGGTATGCATAACTATTATCATTTGAATACTAATTCCTCTTGTATAAATTAATCAAGCCATGGTGATAGTAGGGTTATTGCACATTTTCCAAGTTTCTTTTAAATCCATATCAACACAAGTTATTTCATAGCATCAAAACTAATAACTTTAATCCTCATTGCATTCATCAAAAAACTTCTTCTACTCAAGGTATTGAATACTTGATTTTAACTACCACTTCTATGCTTCAAAAAAAGGGAGTAATTTTGAATATACTGCATCCATTTCATATGTCGTTGAATTAATTTTCCTTGACTATAAATAAACTATAAAGCATGATGACTAGTAAATAGTTAATGTGTCTACTTCTTTAGTGCTTCCACAATGACATAAAACTCTTGATCATAAAATAAATATTTCTTCTTGGTTTCATCTGGATTTTTCTTGAAATAAGCATTGGATCTACCTTCTTGCATCAATACTCCTCCAATGGTAGCTCCACTTGCATCACAATCTACTTGGAAAAATCTATTAAATTATGGTAATGCTAAAACTGGTTGTTGTATGACTATCTCCTTCAAGAATTGAAAACTTATTTCCATTGTGTATATCCTTTGGAATTCATGTGTACTTCCTTTCGTTGTTCTATTATTGGAGCACAAATTCCACTAGAATTTTTAATGAAATTTCTACAAAATCTTGTCAAACCATGAAAACTTATAGCTTCAAACACACTCTTTGGCAATGGCCACTCCATAATAGCCTTTACCTTTGCTAGATCTATCCACAAACCATACTTGGAAATGATAAAACCCAAATATACTAATTCCTTCCTCATAAAATTATTTTTCCTTCAACCTTTGCAAAACTAACCTTAGATGAATTAGATGTTGTTCTTTCATATTGATAAACACCAAAATATCATCCAAGTAAACCACTACAAAATTACCAAGAAAAGGTTTTCAGGATCTCATTCATCAATCACACAAAATTTCTAGGTGCATTCATCAACCTAAATGGCATAACCAACCATTCATACAATTTCTCTTTGGTCTTAAACATAGTCTTTCATTCATCTCCTCCTCTAATTGTTGTGAATTACACTAATCCACTCAAAAATACATGAGTTCATCCATATGAGGTAATGGAATCCTATATTTTATTGTGATGTTATTGATAGGCCAGGAATACATGCACAAATGCCACTCTCATCCTTTCTTGGGTTCTAGTACAACTAATACTGCATATAGGGATCAAGCTCTCCCTGATCATCCCCTTATCCAATAGCTCTTGGACTTGTCTCTTCATCTCTTCATTCTCCATAAGTTTCATCCTATAAGTTACTTTGTTTGGAAAATTTGCTCTAGGTATGAAGTATATTTGATGACATCCACATCTTTAGATGAGTGAATAGATAATTTAGGGGCCCTTCATATTCCTAATGTTGGCCCTAACATATTGTGATTGGATATGACTCTTCATATTCCTAGTTTTGGCCCTAACCTTTTATGTATTTATCGCATTACTCATACAAATAATAAAGTTAAATTCTTGCCTGATAAATGGGTAATTAAATATATAGACAATGGGTTCAAAATTGGTGTTGTTCGATATAGTGATGAAACTAACCACATGTATAAGCTTAGTGAAAGGACTACCTTTTTTAATACTTATTTTTGTAATAAAAGCTTTATTTCTATGAATGCACATGCTAATAATGAGAGTCAAAAGTTTGAATTAAACGTGGAACATTGTAATGATTTGAATTAAGTTTTATGCAGGACACCATAATCATTTTGTTTTGAAGTTTCAAAAGACCGACCTAAATTCAAATAAAAAAAATGTATAATCTTTGTAAACTTCTTAATAAAAACAACTTTAAAAATTCAACGGAGCTCATCAAAATTCAAATTAATCTTTGCATTTTTTAGTTTTATTTTTCAATATTATCTTTAATCTTTGGCATCTATTTTATGGTCCCTCGTAATACATGATTCGACATCGAATGACTATTAGGCTTCCACACATATATCCTCCAAGTGGTGCATGTGAGGGATTTATTTTAGGAAAACATCATAGGGAGACCTTTATGAAAGGGTTGCTAGGAGGGAATCTTATCCTTTGAAGCTCATAAATAGTGATATTTATGGATGCATGTGCACATCTTATTTTTTATAAAGTAGGTGCATGATTGTTTTCATTGATAATTTTTCTAGATATATGGGTTTACACTATTTGTATTAAGGCGGAGATGTTTGAAAGGTTTAATAACTTCAAGGGTCTTATTGAAAATCATCTAGATAGGAGGATTAAGTATCTTAGTTATGTTAGTTGTGTTTTTCATGATTTTTTGACTTCTCATGGGATATCATATTAAAGGATTTCTCACTATACTCATTAATAGAATGGTGTGGCTAAAAGAAAAAATAAGGTAAGTATGGAGATGGTAAAATGTATGATTTATGTCAAGGGACTGGACAACAAGTTCTAGGGTGAGTTTATCACTTTTGCAACATACATCATTAACAAGTTTCTTGCTAAGGTAGTCTAGGGTATGACACCTCATGAGATATTGACATAATAAGCCACTTGTATCTCAATTTCATATATTTAGGTTTTTAGCATTAGATCACATACCCAAGGATCTTTAGAATAAGGAACCAAGGATCTAAAGGTGTATCTTTATGGGGTATTTTGATATGTCAAAGGCATAATATTATGATTCTCAAAGGCATAAGCTCTTGATCAAGAGAGATGTCATCTTTGATGATATTCTAGGTAATCCTTCCACCCCCTCCAAAATATTTGGTTGTTGATTCTTTTGTTTATTTTCCTATTCTATATTCAATAGTTTTTTCAAATATCTTAATTGGTTCTATTCCTATTAGATAATATTCCTTCTCATATCCCTTAAGTGGTTATTTCTTGCCTATCAATTTGACCCCTTCATAGCTAGCTTCTTGAGAAATTTATTCATCCTTAGGAGCAAGGTAGGATGAGCATGACACTTTAGTTTAGAATATTTTAACCTTACATGATAAGTTGAGTAGTGATGAGTTGTATTATTTTATTTTAGTTTTTTATGTTAAGATATTGTTATATACATATGATTCTTCTATTTTTCCTATACCTAAGTGGGTTAAGATACCTTTGAAGGATTCTTGGACTATTTTATCCCCTAAGCAACATTAGAATACTCCTTCCTAAGAATTTATTTCAAAGGTGGCTCATTCTTAGCATGCTCTAACATGCTCTAAGGCTAAGGGTAAGCCTAAATGGTAAGGTGTTATGGCAATAGATTATACGACACTAATGAAGAATAAGACTTGGATATTGGTTCCTCTTCCAAAATGGACAAATATTATGGGGTATAAATGGGTGTGTAGGTCTAAATTTATGTAATGATTAGGTAGCAAATCATAGGTTATGCTTTATTGCCAAGGGTTTCTCTCACCAAGAGGGAATAGACTATTGTAAGACTTTGGCATATGTGGCTAGTATGGACTCCATTAAGATGATTCTCTTCATGGTTGTCTCCTATGGATAGAAGGTTAATTATATGGATATGAAGAGTGCATTTCTGTATGGGGAACTTTAGGAGAAAATCATCTTGCAGCAGCCACACAATTTTGATTTAGAGTGACTTGCTCCATTGTTAATTTGCTTGACTAAAAATTTGTATGGTCTTAAGTAGGATCCTTGTGCTTGGTCTGAGAAAATCCACTCCTTTTTTCTCACATGTGAATTTAAAAAATGTTAGTATTAACACAATATTAACATAAAATATTAAGATGTTTTTTGTGGTCTTAAGTAGGATCCTCATGCTTGATATAAGAAGATCCATTCATTTTAGATGTGAATTTTAACAATGTGAGGCTAAACATGATGTTTATATCAAACATTATGATAAGGAAACTTTGGCGATTGTGTTGTATGTCAATGATATTATCACTTGAAGTTCCACTAGTTTTATGTAGGGTATGAAGTCATAGCTTTATTCCACCTTTGAGATGATAGATTTAGGGCTTCTGTAGTATTTTTGAGATTCCAAATTAATTAGATAGAATTTGGCATTACTATTTCTCATCCAAATTATTCTTTGGATCTTATTCAATGATTCAAAATAGAGTGTAAGCCTACTTGGATCCCATTCACCTTAGGCTTGAAACTTCAATATAATTGCACCACACCTTTAGTCAATGTCAACCTATATCGATCTCTTATGATATGAATTCTCTATCTCACTCACACTAGACTAGCTATAGTCTTTGTTGTTAGTTATTGATCCATGTACATATAATAACCCTAGAAGAGTCACTATAAAATATCTAAGAATATTATCATATATGTTAAAAGGACCTATTATACAATAATCCACTACTCTATTGGTTTTCTTTTTAATTTGATAGGCTTTTTAGATGCTAATCGGCCAAGTGATTTGGATGAGCAGTGGTACACCATATACTTTGAGTTCTACTTGGTATTTAGCCTTATTTTAGGGTGTTATAAATTTCAATCCACCATTTCTTGGTCTTTAATAGAGATTGAAAATTGTACTACCAATGAGACAACTAAGAATATTAGATGGATGTTAATAATTTTAGAAGAGATTGACATTTCTTAGAAATTTTATGTTTCTCTTCACTATGAAAATTAGATCGCTATTTATCTTGTCCATAATCTTGTGTTTCATCAACAAAAAAATCATATTAAGATATTTATACATTTTTAGTTTATATACCTTTATCAAATGAGACAATAAACATCTTAACCAAGATCATGCTTGAGGTTATTTTTGTGTGCATGTTCAAACTTCTTGGAGTTGGAGAGTGTCCTTTAAGAGGGATCCAACATAGATATCTCTCTCCATATCCCTTGTTTAACTTAAGGGGGGATATTGGGAAATATTTTTATTAAGCTTGAGGCCATCATCGACTATTTGCACTTATATTTATTATGTTTACCCTTTGGTCCCATGTAAACCTTGTACATGGTACTTTTATAATTTTTATAATATTTTATTCCTAAAGGTTAGTATCACAACCTTTATCTAAAGGCATCATGTTTCTGAGTATAATTACCCCCTCTCACTAGTAATTTCTTTAGAGGTTGAAGTGTAATTTTGTTATCTCAAGTTATTTCATATTAGATAGTTTTAATTTAGGAGAAATTATATATTTTTGAAGTAATATTTTTGCTTAATTCTTTCCTTGATCTCTAAATAAATTCCACCCAACCTTTGCCCCTAATGCAAAATTCATAACTTTACGATTCTGCAAGCCTACTCCTCCAATATTATTTCCCTTGCAAATGTTATCCACTTACAAAGAGGAAACCTAAATATTTCCTCACAACCTTTCCATAGAAAGTCTCTTTAAATTTTATCATTTTTTGATGCTACACTTGTTGGCAATATTGAAAGTGATATTATATAAATAGGAATGGATTATATTATAGTATTTATGATTCATAACCTTCCTTCCATGGTTGATAACCCACATTTCAAACTTAACAAATAAACTTTCATTCTATTAAAAAAGGAATTCAAAGATACTTTTTATTTCCTTTATGAGATAAAGGAATACCCAAGTAGGTTGGTTGATAGAATTTTTTTTTATTTTAAACCCTAAAATATTCACAATAATTTTTTGAATATTTTAGAGCAGCATTAATGAAAAAACCCCTAGATTTAATAGTATTAATCATCTAATACCCTTATAATAACATGATAATATTGAATTAAACTCAATGGCTTAACTAACTAAGGGATGACCTAAAATAAAAGTATCATCAACAAATTGGAGATGATATTCAAAGGGACCATTTTTTGTAACTTGAATACCTTTGATTTCTCATTCCATTTTTACCTTTGAGAAATCTCTTCGTAATAATTTTGCAAGAATAATGATTAGATAAGGAGATAGTGGATCACCTTGATGAAGTCTACAAGATGACTTGAAGTAACCTATAGGAGAACCATTGAACAAAGTATACAATTTTAAAGTGTTATAACAACATTTAATACATTCACACCAACTATAATCAAATACAAAATTTTTGATAATAGCATGTCAAAAATTGCAAGAAACCCTATCATATGCTTTGTTCATATGTAATTTTATAAGCATACCTAGTTTTTTCATGGAATGAAGAGAATGTATGGCCTCTTGTGCAATAATTATACCATAAATGAAAAAAACCAAGTTATTCCTTTGATATACCACAACTTAGAATACCCTTCAACCTATTTGCAATAATTTTTTAATTGATATTATAAATCATATTGTAAAGTCTTATTAGATATAAATTATCAAAATATTTTGTCTCCCTATCTTGGGAACCAATGTAATAAAACTAGAATTAATCTATCATCTTATATACTTCTTTTCTCAAGCTTCTTAAATAATAACTAACATATCACTCTTCAAAAAATCCTAATTTTTTAAAGGAAAATAGTAAGTAATCCATTAATGCCACATTCGTTGTTAGGATGAAAAGAGAAAATTGCTTCATGAAGCTCCTCATAGATATCTTCTTCATCAAGATTTCATTTTATCATTGTATCATAATAGATGGATTATTTTACAAAATCTTATCTTGTGTCCCTTTATCTTGCCTAGTAACTAATAATTTTGTTTTGAAATAGTTAATTGATTCCTTCTTTATATCTTCTTCATCCTCAATATTTCCTCCATTTGGAGTTAAAATGTTTTTGATGTGATAAAAATAAAACTTAATTTTTTTGTATCATGAAATATTTTTATATTTATATCTCCTTGAGAAATTTCTCTCTAGATTTTTTAAACCAATATGATCCCTTTTCAATGCATTATGATAATCAGAAAGAAATTGTTTTTCTTTCACATAAAAAATCATGATCCATTCCATTAATTTCTACTATCTCTTGTAAAATATTGAGCTTGGATTTAATTTATTTATTTTCTTTTAAAATTTTATCAAAATATTTGGCATTTCAAATATTCATTTTCTCCTTTAAATATTTAATATTTTGAAAAAATTTATACACACATGATCCTTCAAATTTTTTATTCATCCCATCATAATATAACCATTGGAAGTGAAATGGCTTTGGATGACCATTGTTAGGTAAATCATGAGTAAGAAGAATGGGTTTGTGATCTGATCCTACTCACAATAAAATATCTAAAGAGATTATATACTTTGTTTACAATCATTTATTGGATAACAATAATCTATCCAATATTTCTACTATATGAGTTTTCCCAATGTGTTTATTATCCCATTTATATTGAAAAATGGAGTAACATCCCAAAGGTTATTTGAATTGATAAATGAAGCAAAATCTTTGACAATATTGGAATATCACCCTTTCTTTTTCAAAGAATATAGAACATTATTAAAATCACCCTAATAATCCATAGATCACAATGAATCATCATTGTATTTGATAAAAATATGCTAAGGTCCTTACAAAATATTTCACAAGTAACTATAGTTGAAGTATATACATTTATAACCCCAAATCTAATATTTTCCTCTTTCTTGTAAAATAATTCAGCAACCCAATTATTTTTTACTTCTAATTATTATCCATCATATTTTTATTTATCTCATATTATTGCAATATAGCTTGAAGCTCCTATGGAATAAATTGTTGGAAAATCACCCATATTCCAAATATTTTTAAAAGCATCCTTAAATTCCTCACTAAATTTTTTTCTTGTATTAAAATAAACCTAAAAATATAACAACATATTAATTCCTTAATAACTTATTTTTTAGCGGTCTTATTCATAACCCTAATATTCCATGATATCATTTTCATAATTAACAATTTTTATTAGTATTAGTGGGATTAGCCCCACTTCTTGTTAATACCTATGATATTTTTATTTGGTTTCCTAGATCAATATCCTTTCAAGTTTATTTTTATCTTTGTTCTTGCTTTGATGGCCTTCCTCTCCTTTTTCCATTTCTACTAGCAATCTCTTCTATTTTTTCATATTGTTCATAATGAGGCTTATATTATAATGATTTATGTTGTCCTACAGAATCATGGCTTTCTTAGAAATTTCTTCTTTATGTTTCCCTTAAAACCCTAAAGTGCATTGATGATCCTCCATAGTCATTAATTTTTATTTTGGCCTAAAAACCCTAAATTTTTTGGATATCCTCCATATTATATTCTTTATATTATGTTGTTAAAACCTTTAAGTGCAAAGAATACACTCTATACTACTTTCACTTTTATTTTAAGGAGAATATTTTATGCTACTTGATGAAAATAAAGATAATTTACTTTGATTAAAATTGACCTCCTTCACCTCGTTTTCTTTAAAATTTGCCTCCCCCTCTTCCTTTACTATAAAAATTTCCTTCCTTTCATCCTTCATACCCTTAAATACTCATATATTTGAACTTGCATATTGTACTTCGTTATCTCTCATATCATTTTTTTCTTCTAGTGGTTGATTTGAGTGAACTGTAATGGCCTTTGCCATCTAATGATGTAGAGAGGATGTTCTTATCAGTTTCTTAAAAGTGTAAAATTATTTATTTGACCTAACTTCTCCTATGATATGATATCCTTGTTTCATATTGAATCTACCCTCATTCCCAAAAAAATTCATCTCTTTCTCCATAATTTTCACTTTGTAGTCTCTTTTCATGTTCTCAATTCCATGACATTTGTGACATCGGAATTCAATATTTTTATAATCCACTTGCTGATCCCATTCAATTGATTTAGATTTAATTTTAATGGACTACAATAAAGACTTTAAAATATACATGTAAAAATATATTTTATTGTATACAACTTACCTTCTCTCCTTAGTAGTTGGTCCCTTCGAGATTGATTCACCTAAAGTATTACTAGTATTCTACAAAACCTCCTTAATGATGAGCTGATAAGGAATTCCAAAAAGCTTAATCCATATTGGAAACCTTTCAATAGTATTTATCTCCATAGAAAAATTCTTACTCCGAGGTATTAAATATAATACATATTTACCCCTAAACCAAGGGCCTCGATCCATTATTTTATCCCTTATTTATGAACTCAAGAAAATAATGAGGAAAAATTCTTTTGGAAGAAAAGTCATGAAGTAATTTATATTCAATACCCACTTTCACTTGATCCAATTTTGAATCTCATAAAATTCTGTCTAGTATCTATGGAACTTACATATTAATCCTTTGGTTCGAAGAACCATTATATCATACTAAATTATCTCGTCCTTGATAATAAATTTTGATGTAGTATCTACTACCTAGATAGGTTTTTCCAAAGATTCATTCTTACTCTTATGCTAATCAGGGCATCCATACTTTCAACCAAGTCATGCTTACTTTCAACTAGGCCATCCTTACTTTCAGTAAGAACTTTCAAAAATGACTTTCTTTTTGAGGAATATTACATTATTTGGTACATGCTAATGAACCCCCATAGTACCTTCATGGTATAATGTAATAGATTAGGGTTGAGTCTATTGTTTGGGAGTATGGTTTATATTTCCATTTTATGTAAGTGTCAATGTGCAGGAAATGCACAAGTGTCATGTAAGTTAGAGTGCAAGTGTAGATTGAGAGAATGTGCACAAGTGTCATGTATGTAAGTGTGCAAATATGTAATTTGAGGATGTGCACAAGTATCTTAGATTAGGAGTGCATGTAGAAGTGTAAGAGTCTTGTAGAAGTGTGCAAGTGTCATAGAGTCAAGTGTGCATGTAAAAATAAAATTAAGAGTCTAGTATGCAAGTGGTAAGATGATATGCCAAAGGTTGTGGGACTTGTCATATGGAGAGCAATAGTCAAGTACTTGAAGAGTCACATTACTATATATATATATATATATATATATATATATATATATATATATATATATGGATATAAGCTCCTTGAAGAGATATATGATTTTAAAATATATAATTATATGTTTGTAAGTGGAAGGAAGTGAATAAATCTTGTATACAAATTTTGATCAATTAATATTGTAAGTTTTTATTCATGCATAGTACATGAATGGTTTAGACCATTTACATTCATATTTGATTATATAAGTAAATTTTATTTTTAGTATTATATAGGCCTTGATATACATATTAAATTATTCATATATAATTCTACTCTTCATTATTGATATTTTGACCTTTAATATTTTGGCTTCTTTATATTGGGACCTATGATATTTTGTGGTAGTAAGGTTTAAAAAGCTAATAGTGATGTCATAGCTACCATTTTAATATGTTCATTATAATAGAGTTCATTTTATTAGCCACCATTATCAATATTTAACTTTGTCCATTTTTTATAAAGTTAATTTAGAGTATGTCCACTTTAAAGGCAGTGTAGACTTGGACTCTATTTTTAAAGGTCTTATTGAGTAGAAATTGGGGGACAAGGATAAGTCACCCTGATTTATATGCTAGGGTCTTTCCAATTGGTTGAAGGAAAACTAGTGAAGACTAGGACTCAACTATATTAATAGAAAGGATCAACTTAGGAGAAAAATTGGACATTTGATAGAGGAAGCCAACTTAGAAGAAATTTGGATATTGATTGATTGAAATACAACTCAGAAGATAGTTGGAGATTTAGGGACATACAAAGTCACCATGATAATATTTTGGATTCTCTATAGAATATAGGAGAATTGTTATTGAATATTGGAAACAACCAATTCAAGAGAAAAGCTAGTCATTCGAGGACATTCATAGTCACCTTAATATTGATATTGAGTTCTCTAGAAAAAGGAGAATTATATTTTGTTCTTAGGTGTGACCTAAGACATTGAAGATAGTATTTTAGAGGTTGAGAAGCTTCCTACAAAGATAGAGAAGAATTTCAACCTCTAAAGATAGAGGAGAATGATAGGTCAACACTAAATTGATTTTTTAAGAATTAGAAAGATATTGAAGATTAAGATATAGGTCTACAAGTCTCTACTACACCAAAAGATAGAGAGCATCATCAAAAGAAGACTAGACCATATTGAAGTATTTGTAAATTATTCTAAGTGTTATTGTCATCAAAAAGATATAGGGTAAGTATACTAGCAATATCCCAAGATTATCAAGAGAAATATTGTTAAAATATATGCAATACTATCTTAAGGAATAACCAATGAAAGAGATAAGGCAGGGATAAAAATTTCCAAGAGAAGACAAATGAAGTTGATCACTGAGTTTATAGTGAATGATCATAAGTGATATCAGGGTACTTCTTCATAAGGACAAAATAACATAGATATGACAAGGAAAGTAGACCAGATAACTAACAAGATATATGCAAATCAAAGTGTTATCAAGGTAAAAGTATACGAGAGTGCTATCAAGGTGAAAGCAAACTAGAGTGCTATCAAGGTGAAAGTAGACTAGAGTGCTATGAAGGTGAATGTAGACCAAAATGTTATCAAGGTGAATGCAAACTAGAGAGTTATCAAGGTGTAGGTAGTACAAAAAGCTATCAAGAATAAAGTAGTAGAAAGAGTTAGTATAAAATTAAAGCATTATAATACTAGAATCATAATAAGCACCTCCAGGAGAAGTAAATAGTAGGAGGGTATTATCCAGTGCCTCTAGCATAATTTAATAGAAGGAGAGAATTATCTAAATCTTCTCTAGAAGATTTTTTCTAAGTGCTAGCACCATTAACAATAACAAGGAGGAATACAACATCATCTAAGAACCAATGCATTTGTTTCTTCTTCATATAAAATAAGAGGATATCAACGAAGAAGGCAAGGAGACCAGCATGAGAATAATGATAAATCAAGGAGACCAGGTTAAGGAGAATGAAAGAGCAAAGAGACTAGAAAAGAAGGTGAAGACACTAGCATGTGGAGAATGATGAAGCAATGATACTAATGAAGAAGTCATGGAGATCAACATGAGGGAAGCATATCAATATATGCATAATGCTTGTGAGAAGTAACATCAAGTAACAGAGAGGTATTATTGTTTGTAACCAATTGAAGTAATGTATTCTTAATATGGATACACAAAGAACATTATCGTGAAAGAAAGCAAATATAATGTTACTAAGGTTTGATTAGCATGTTTAGTTCCACATGAATTTAGAGTTTATATTGAAATTTTTAATCAAGGGCTACTTATGGAGTGGATATTCATTAATACATCCAATGAGAAAATAGAAAAAGAATTAAGTGAAAGTCAACCAAGGTGATAAGCAAGGTTAGTTAAAATTTAAAAAAATTAAATGCTTTAATCTGAGTTGATTTATAAGGTGATTATAAGTTTAGAAGGAATTTTAAGGATATTATAATTTAATTAGTTGATTTTTTTTTTATAAATTGAAAAATACATTAATAGAAGTTGTATTACAAAGTAAAATGAAGAAGTTGGTTGGATGGAAAGGAGCCCTCCTCATTAGTGCAGGTAAAGCAGCCTTAGTTTAATCTTATCTACAAAGCATACCCATTTACTTCCTCTCACTATTATGGGCCCCATAACTGTGTGTAACAAAATCGAATAAATTCAAAAACACTTTATTGGGTCCAGAACGAAGGATAAATTCAAATTCTCTCTCATTACTTGGGATAAATTTTACCTCCCAAAAACTAAAGGTAGATTGGGATTTAGGAAAATTCACAAGATGAACATGGCTATGATTTACAAGAAAGGATGGAAAACCATTTCCAGTTATCCTATTCAATGGGTGGACATCATTAAAAAAAATATCTCAAATGACGCTCTTTTCTTGATGAATATCCCAACCTGCATTCTGAAATTCTATTTTCCAGGTCAGACATGTTTTGCAAAAAGGAAGCAAGTGGAAGCTTGGTGATGGATCCCAAATCAGATTTTGGGAGGATCCTTGGTTAACCAATAAACCTCTGATTCTTCATCAGTCCTTAAACAACTTTAAAAGCATTTTTGATCAGTTGTATTGGAGCAAGGTGTGCAATTTCATATCCTTTGAATCAATTATGCCAAGGTGGAAACCCCTTCCCCAGGATGTTAGCAATATATATCAAAGAGCTACTTGCCAAGTCATTACTGACGTACTTCATCTTCAGATCATTCCAAGCTGCTCGACCCAAGATACTCTATTTTGGTAGTTTTGTGAGTTAGGTTTATTTTCTATCAAATCCACTTATTCCACCATGGATGAGCCCTCTAGTGATTGGTTTCTGTTCAAGATTATTTGGTTAAATAATATAATACCCAAAATCACCCATTTATTTTGGTTGGTGGCCTATAACAGGATCCTTACGATCGATAATCTCTTGACCCATGGCATGATCCTTCTGAATAGGTGTTTTCTTTGCCTGAATGCCTAGGAGTTAGTCAACCACATATTTATGAATTATTCCTTCTCTACTAGGATTCTCTCCTCTTTGTGCTCCTTGGATAACATTGCTTGGGTTATTTCCAACTCGATCATGGACCTTTCTCTCCAGTGGCCCAACCCCTTTCTTTCCACTTACCTTAAGTTTTGGTGGTCCTTCACTCTACCCCATTTTATTTGGTAGGTGTGGCTTGAAAGGAACAATAGAGCCTTCCATGAAACAAGTAGGGACCCTAAATATGTGTTCCATAGGATTACCTCCAGAGCTACTAAAAATGCTAACCTGACTCCTTTTAATGATAGTTTGGGATCCCAACTTGAGCTTCAGTTGGCCAAGTCCCTCAACTTATCCCTAGACCCAAAGAGCCAACCCCATATTGAGGTGGATAGGTCCCTAGTGACTTGGGTTCCTTCCCCTCCTAGATGGCTAAAACTCAATTTTTATTGGGATGCCAAGGGTAATCCTGAAAGGGCCAGTTGTGGGGTAATCATTATAGATAAAAATTCCAAGATCATCTTGGTGTTTACAAAAAAAATTGGGGTATATTCAAACAATTTTGTGAAATACATAGCTATTTTCCAAGGTATACATACTGTTGTGGAGCTCCACATCCATAACCTTATAATTTAAGGTGACTCTTTGAATACTATAAATTACATCAAAGGCTCCAAAAAGCCCCCATGGAACATCATCCCATTAATTCATGAGACCATCCTAAGTATTCGAAGCTTTAGAAATGTGTTAATTCAGTATGTGTATCGTGAAGGCAACAAAGCTACTAACATTATGGTGAACTTTGGCTTGACATTGGATTCTCTTAGGATCTAGATTACAAATTTTACCCAATTTTTACTAGACACTTATCATAATAATGATGTGACACTTATTTTTAATCCTTGTAAGTGTTGGGGTAGAGCCCACTATCCTGTCTCATTGACTAGGCTTCACTCTTCTCGCTAGAGATATGTGTGTGAGGATTTTAAGACTCATCAACAAAAGTATTCGACCAAAATTCTTTGGGGCTATGTTGCTCTTAATGTTTCATGTTGGTGTGGTTGGAATTTCAAGGTGTATCTACCCAAGACCTGATGGAGTAGAATTTTCCACATGATAATTAGTGGATAAATTTGGAAATTTTGTCTTGGTTATCCACCCAAGGTGTGGTAAATTTGTAATTTCCACGTGATCTCGGGTGTTCACCTTGGAAAAAGTGGAAAATTTGAAAAGGAGGGGGTTGTGTATTGAACCAAGAACTGGAAAATGTGCAAAGCAACATGCACAGTCTACATATTCTTCACCTCAAATGGATGTGGAATTTCCAAACCCGACACTCCTAGTAACTTGTGCCACTTAATCAATTATATCCTCGTTGTCAACCAAGGTTGCTAGCATCATCTCTGTGTGGATGGTATATTGAGCTTCTCCTATACATGTGTACTCCTTTGGAGATGGTACTGCCTCAAGGAAAGCTCTCATTGGTCCACACACTCAAGCACTCTTTGACATCCCAAATCATCCACTCCAAGTTATGCTGCCAATACCGAAGTTGTTCTTTGTCATATTTTCAATCCTCATTTCATGCCTCATTGTTTGGCCAGTGCTCAAATGGAAAACCTAATAATTCTTGGGCATGGTAGGGCTCGTGTGGTGAGGCTTTTTAGGGTTGAGATCTTTCATCAATGTCTCATATTGAACACTAAACCCATGAGTGATGGCATGAAATTTATTTGCTCCACGGTGATCCATCCTTTAAGTGGTAGTGACTTTAGCTTTGTATAAGTGGTGTATGGTTTTAACTAGTAGAAGTGGGTTGGGTTGTTCTATTTTTAATTTTATGGTGAGCTAGTTCGTGTAGAGGATTCAATGGTGCTTGTTAAGCCTGACAATCTGCAACTCAACCCAATGGTGGAAGAAATAATGGGATTCCATGGTCTACATAATTTTCTAAAGAATTTTTAGGGATACGACCCAGAGTTGTCAGGGGAGTTTGTCCAATCTTCGAATAGTGGCAGTGTGTCCCTTAGGGGACTCACATTTTTGGTCATGATTGATATTTTGGAAAAAATCACAAAACTTCCAATGATGGGGAGATTATTCATAGAGATAAACACTCGAAGGTTGGAAAATTATTGTTTTCTAGGATAAAGTAAAATAACTCACCAAGAAGGACAATGGCTTCATCTAGGAGGACCTCCCACCACCGTGGAATAAAGCCCTAGTTTTGGTGATGCAGTACCTGACAATCGAGGAGTCGTCCTCTTCGTTAAAAGTTTTCATATGGTATTTATAAATTACCTAAAGGATGTCACACTAATTAATGTTTTGAAGTATCCATTTTAGTTGATGGAAATATCCATTGATAATGTACGTAAGGTAAATTCTACATACCCGAAACACCAGGGCTTACATCTTATAATCTACAATTACATTAGTCAGAATCCATAGCAAAGAATTGTTGAATATGGAGGCCTTATGGTGAATCCCAACCCTAAGCCCAACCCTGGTTCTCCCTTGGTGGTGATGGATGTTGTTCCTAATGGCTAGATCATCAATGTTGAAGCGAGAACATTTAGTAAGGTAGACAGGTAGAGGCTGGTGTTGGGTTCATCATAAAATCCTGGGAGGCACTCATATCAGGTGAAATCATCTAATAAAAAAGTTAAAAATGTGTTGTCTACAAATATTTATGCACTTGACTTTGCTTTACCTACTCATAAATTGCAAAATACTTTGGCTGACCCATATTCTGGTATACTCTTTGTCCAGACTATGGGTGATGCAAACTAGGTGACATATATGGATGACATAATATTTTTAGCTACATCCATGCTACTGAAGGTGGGTAATATTATCAATCAAATGAAGACCCAGAAGGTGGGCCAACCTAGGGAGGATGCCCCCAAGGATGACGACAATGAGGATTACATCCCGGAGTGATTTTTTTTTTATGGTCTCTCTATGTTATGGGGCTTCCCCATTTTTTTTACTATTGACTATTATGTTTCTTCCTCATTAACCTTTGGGTTTTATCCTCTTTTTTTGTGTTTACTTTTTCTATTTCAAAGCCACCAAGGGTGGTCCTCCATTTTGGTTTGCTCTAGTTGGGGTTTCTGATTTCATTCAGGATCTCCCTTTTTTGACTTGTAAAAAGGTTTTGGATCCCTTTCAAAACCCTTTATGAATCAAAAAAAGTGAGCTAGAAAAAATTAAGGGAAAAATAAAAGCCTCCTCCAATCCCTCTTGGCTTAAAAATTACCCATAAAATATTATATAGGCGTGTTTGTTCAAAACATCACCTACCACCATAATGCAGTTATCCATACACATCAATATTACCTAAGTTGAATTCCAATTTTTCTCATTCATCTAAATTTTGTAGACCATCCATCTATCTTCATACTATTTTTAAGTCATTCTTGGTATATTGAACATATCTGATATACCTATTGTTCTATGGGGTAGAGACTTATTTTCTCTTAATCTAAACATACTCAATAAAATACCTATGGCTATGGGTGTTATATTTTTAAAAACCATCCACCTTGGCCACTCTAAATCTACTGGTAGTAATGTCATATAGTAGAACAATAGTATCCTGAGGATGAAGACACAAGAGCCTATGACAATAAGCCAAGAAACTTGCTTACCCAGCTTGACACTAGGATAACTTATCATTTGTTTTCTTCTAGATCATTGCTCCTTGACGTAATTATGATAGATTCATTATAATCACTATATTTTATTTCTATTTTGCTATCTTCCTATACCACCTCTCACATCCCTTGGATTCTTTGGCACTAGCTTATCTAATTTTCCATCTAAGAGTCCACATATTACCCTTTCTCTAGTTCTTTCCCCCATTTTTCTAAATAATATACCACCCTATTTCCTCTTGCTTTATGTGTGTGATAAAAACATATTGAAAAACCTTCAAAATATTTTGAACTACTTCCACCTTCCTTCTCTCCCCAATTCCTAGCGCTTGGAAGGGTCTTATCAGTTTCAATATTCCAACCCATACCTGAGAGTTTATCTCTATCCATAGCTTATGTAAATGTATATTTATAGCTATCATTGATGCTAACAAGATCACCTATTATTATATTTCATTATTTATTGTCTCCTCCATACCTTCTGCTCTCCAATACACCTATTCTCCTTTCCAATTCCTTATGATAATACTAAAACTAGGTTTTCCAAGGTTTCTAGTAGAAGCCCCATCTATTTTAACCTTCACCCACTCTTTGGGAGGTGGTCTCAACTTTATGTTATTCAAGGATATCTCACCTACGCATACAAACCTTAGTTATTTTTCTTTTATAGTTATTCCAAAGCTCCTTAGGATAGTCACTTCCTTCATTTCTATGTTTCCTCCTATAATCTAATAGAAAGTGTTTCCATTACCTTACTAATAATCCTCTCCCATAATTTATTCCTCATTTTGTGCTCTGATCTAAATATATGTGCATTTCATTCTAGCCATTACTTCCACCATAAGAAGCTAGGTCCTAGCTTCCATGTCATTTTCATTATTTTCGTCTTAAAACTACACTATTTCTATTTCTCATAAAAATTTTCCCGACTCCTAAATATTTCCCAAAGCTATCTCATATACCCCCACCAACTGATCCAAAAAATAGGTGATTCAAGGTCTCCTCTACCTTTCTACACACAACACATTTGGAAGGTCTATAGAAGCCTCTTTTTCTTAAATTATAAATTATCAAGCACTTTCCATGGTTAATCAACCATGAGAAAATATTAATTTTTGGCCATCTGTATTTTTTCCAAATAAATATCCATGGAAGTGGTGTTGGGGCAATCTCATATCCATAGGCTACCTTTTATCCCTCCCTTGCCTTATAGATTCCCAACTTAATTCCTCCCCATCCAGGTATATCCCTCTTAGAACCATCCTAAATTGGGTGTCTTTTGAGATGTATCCATAAGTTTTTGGTTAGTTCCTCTATCTCCTCACTGACCATTCTCAAGGATGTTTCCATTGTAGTAAGTCTAGAATATTTTGATTCCATGATTTCATATAGTAAGAGGCTTTCCACCACCCTACCTTATGGAGCTCTACTTTCCAACTCTACATCTCTAAGAATGTCTAAATAATTATTTGGGATTGATTCCATGAATCCTCCCAAAATAGAGCATCATTTCCATCCTTTAACTACCAATATAGATATGGCTTTATTAACTCCTAGCTTAATTTCATTGTTATCCATACTATATATCCCTCTCCTTCCACTTCGAGTCTTCGGATGTTTTTCTCAGCCACTTTTGGGTACTATTTGGTTTTTAATAGTCTTCTCCATAAGCCCTTAGTAGTTGTAACCCATTTCTAGTATAACTTCCCTACTAGTACCCTGTTGTTTAGGTATGTTGATCTTATCCCTAATCCTATTTGTTTTTTTTGTTGAGCAAGGTGCAGCGATAGTATTGTCATTGTTGTCAACATAGTCAGATAGATCGGTTGATGTAGTGGACAGGAGTTCAAAGGTTATTCAGAGTATGTACAATGATGTTAAATGCTTATGAGGATTTTTACCCACCTTTTTGCATATTTTCCAAGAAGACCGAAGTGGCCCATATGCTAAATATCAAAGAAAAAGTAAAACATCGCAAAGAAAAAAAAGTGTCGCGATATCGTGACATGTTGCATTTTCATGGTCCAAAGCAAAGAGAAAATGCAAGGAGAAAAAAAAAAGTGTCGCGATATCGTGACATGTTGCATTTTTGCGATCGAAAGAGAAAAGAGAAAAAGTGTCGTGATATCGCGACATGTTGCATTTTCATGGCCAAAAGAGAAGCGAAAAAGCAAGGAGAAAAAAGTGTCGCGATATCGCGACATGTTGCATTTTTGTGGCCAAAAGAGAAGTGAAAAAGCAAGGAGAAAAAAGTGTCGTGATATCGCGACATGTTGCATTTTCACGGTCCAAAGTGAAGAGAAAGAGCAAGGAGAAAAAAGTGTCACGATATCGTGACATGTTGCATTTTTGCGGTCCAAAGCGAAGAGAAAGAGCAAGGAGAAAAATTTGTCGTGATATCGCGACATGTTGCATTTTCACGATCCAAAGCGAAGAGAAAGAGCAAGGAGAAAAAAGTGTCGCGATATCGCGACATGTTGCATTTTCGCGATCCAAAGCGAAGAGAAATATCAAGGAGAAAAAAGTGTCACGATATTGTGACATGTCACATTTTCATGACTCAAAAATGGCAGGCAGACAGAGAAACAAAAGTGTCACAATATCACGACATGTCACATTTTCGTGACTCAAAAAGGACAGGCAGGCAGAGAAACAAAAGTGTCACAATATCGCGACATGTCACATTTTCACGACTCAAAAAGGACAGGCATGTAGAGAAACAAAAGTGTCACAATATCACGACATGTCGCATTTTCACGAATCAAAAAGGGTAGGCAGGCAGAGAAACAAAAGTGTCATGATATCACGACATGTCGCATTTTTGCGACTCAAAAAGGGCAGGTAGGCAGAGAAACAAAAGTGTCACGATATCACGACATATCACTCAAAAAGGGCAGGCAGGTAGAGAAACAAAAGTGTCGCGATATCGCGACATGTCGCATTTTTGCAACTCAAAAATGAATAGTCATGAAGGAAAAAACGAACAGTCATGGAAGGAGAAAACGAGCAGTCATGGAAAGAAGTGGATGCATGCCCATGTGGAGAAAAAGAACAGTCATGGAAAGAAGTGGATGCATGCCCATGTGGATAAAAGGAAACGAAGGGCCTCAAAATAGAAACGAAAAGCCTTTTTGGAAACCAAAACGCATGCATGCACAAGGGAAAATAAAACAAACAATCATGAAGGAGAAAATGAATAGTCATGAAGGAGAAAACAAACAGTCATCGAAGGAGAAAACGAACAGTCATCGAAGGAGAAAACGAACAGTCATGAAGGAGAAAACAAATAGTCATGGTAAGAGAATATGGAGTCAATTATTTGCATGTGATGTGTTTGATGAAATGCCTTCTCAATATATACAAAAGAAGGAGTTACAACTAGAGTTACAAAGAGAAAGGAAAGTTATAAAATGAGTGTTGCTTGGAGAATTTTATTAGGGGATTTTAATTTGTGAGTGCAAGAAGGGTGTGTGTTTTATGAATTGTGGGAGATGTTGGGTAAGAAATAGACCAGTCAAGGTCTTGTAAAAGTGAAGGCATTTTTATGTCAATCTTCTAGTTTCAAAATTTAAGTCCAAGTTGGTGCTTGGCATCAGGGGTTGGTGCTCCTTCCAGTTGATGCTAGTAAATTAGGGGTTGATGCTCCTTCCAGTGGGTGCTGGTAAATTGATTGTAAAGTTGGTGCTTTGCAAGGGCTGGATTTGGATGGGATTCCAAATAGTCATTTTGAAGAGTAGCCAAATAGGTGAACCTCGGTACATCTTGTGTTGTGTGATGTTCTCTTATTATACTTGTTTTATTTAGTTTTAATTTTTCATTGTTTTGGCTTTAAGAGTTGAATATTTAAGTTCTAAAAGAGCTACACTGATTCACCCCCCTCTCAGTTTCATTGTAAGACTAACAATTGGTATCATAGCCAGGTTCCTGAACAAGCTTAACCAACTAGGGTGATCTTGGAAGTGACACAATGGCAAGTGGTGAAGGCTTCTCATCAAACAAAGCACCATTGTTTGATGAAACTAATTACGCATTTTGGAGACTCAATATGTAGACATATATTTGTGCTTTGGGATATAACATTTGAGATTCAATAGATAGTGGATACACAATACCCACCACTTCTCCAATCGATGTTGTCGGTAAGAAACTATTTGAGAATAACTCAAAAGCAAATAATGCTATCATGTGCAGAGTAGTGGACATTGAACTGGTAAAAATTATGAGTTGTAAAATGGTAAAAGAAATATGGGACAAACTAAGGAGCATTCATGAAGGATACGTTAAGATCAAGGAGGCCAAGTTACAAACACATCGAGCTCAGTTCAAAGTATTAAAGATGAATGATGATGAGAACATAGAGGCATATATGTTGAGAGTTAATGAAGTCATTAATGTGATTAGAGGACTCGACGAGGAAATCAAAGATTCTGTCATCGTGAAAAAGGTATTAAGATCTCTTCCCCAAATATTTGATTCTAAAGTTTCAGCTATAGAAGAAGCTAAAGATATAAATTCTTTTAGTATGGATGAGATGCATGGTTCTTTGACTGCATATGAGATGAGAATAGAAAAATCTAAACCCACAGAAAGGGAAGCTACTTTTAAAACCCATAAAAATATGAAAGCAAAACAAGAATCTAAGGAAGAAGAGACATCAGATGAAATGGAAGCAAACTTTGTTCAAAAACTAAAAAGAGGAAAAGTAATATATAGAGGAAAGTTACCGTTTAAATGTTTCAATTGTGGAGGCATTGGGCATTTTTCAACTAAATGTCCACTTAATGAAAAGAACAAAAGTGATGAAGGATCACACCAAGAAAGAAGTTACTGGAAGAAAAAAATAAATTTCAGAAAAGGCAACTTCAAGAAGAAAAGTTTCATCTCCAAGAATGTTAGTTCATCAGAAGACAGTTGCGGTGAGGATTCTGAAAAGGAAACAGGTGAAGCTCTTTTCATGGCACTCGAAGAAGAAAAAATAGAAAAATAGCAGGAATGTGATGAAGAAGAAATTGAGGCAGAAGTAAATTTGGAAGAGGAACTAATTGCAGCTCTAGATGAATTGAAGATAGAAATAAAAAAAATTTAAGAAATCTTGAGGATGCAAATAAAATCATAACCAATTTGCAAGTACAGATAGAAGAATCCAAGAAAATATCTGAAGATCTCAAAGTGCAAATAACCATGAAAATAGATTATTGCAGCAAGCTAGAAGAAGAGACTATTGGTTTAAGGATGCAGATAGAAGAGATGAATCATAAAATTAGTTGTTATCACAAATGTGAAGAAAGTTCTATGAAGCTAGATAAGATCATAAATAACCAAAGGACTACAGGCATCAAATTTGGTTTGGGCTTTGACGAAGGAGAATCATCAAATGGATCAAAGAATGAAGGTAAGAAATAGGTTGATTAAGAAAAAGTGACTCATGCAAAAGAAAGCAATAATGCAAGGCACGAAAGGAGAATTCACAATGATGGATTCACCAATGTCACACATCAAGAAATAAGAAGATTTATGACTCCTACGACAACATGGCAAAGACCATCACCCAGGTTCAATCATCTCTTTTCTGGTTACTGTTTTAAATGCAATGGTTATGGACATAAGATTTCAGATTGCAAGTATAACATAGGACCAAGGAATTTTACCAGTAGAAATGTTTTTTCACCTTTGATGGATTATGTAGTAGAATGTTATAACTATCATAATTTTGGGCACATTGCAAGAAATTATCGAAGTACATTTGCATCAAATCAATTTCAAGGAAGAAAATTTCAACCAAATGGAATGAGACAAAATAGAAAATTTCCTAAAAAACATGCACAAGCTACTAAAAAATAAAAGTCAAAACAAAAGCCCAAAACTGTAATCAAACTAGAGTGGAAAGAAAAAAAGCGATCTAAGGAAGAAAATGAATCCTTAATCATACAAATAGCATTTAAAGCACAGAATAAATCTGCACCATGGATACTTGATAGTGGATGCTCCAGTCATATGACAGGTGATAAACAAAAATTTGAGAAGTTACAGCAATATGAAGGTGGTTCAATAAAATTTGGAAATAATGATGGAGCTAAGATAGTTGGTAAAGGTTCAGTTAAGATCAGTGATGAAAAAATCAAGTCAAAAGAAGTCTTGTTTGTGGTTGGTCTAAAGCATAACTTGTTGAGCGTAAGTCAGATTTGTGATAGAGGTCATGAAGTGATTTTAAGAAGCAGGGTTGTGAAGTTAGAAAAGCAAACAGTGGAAAATTAATAGCAACTGGATCAAGGACATCTGGAAACCTGTACACTCTCTCAGAGGGAGACCCCACAGTTGGTGTTCAGACAAGAAGAATAGTAGTAATTAACTACTCTCTATTATCCAGCATTGAGCCCAAAAATGTTGCTGACACAAGCAAAGATGAAAATTGGTATGTAAAGGCTATGCACAAGTTGAAGAAAGCATTATATGGCTTAAAATAGGCACCCCGAGCATGGTATGCAAGGCTAGACAACTATATTACTCAACAAGGGTTCAAGAAAGGTATGGTGGATAGTAATTTGTATGTCAAAACAAAAAATGGCCATCTTATTGTTCTTATTGTATATGTAGATGATATCATATTTGGCAGCAGCAAAGATGAGTCGTGTAAAGATTTAGCAAATAAGATGCAAAAAAAATTTGAAATGTCAATGATTGGTGAACTTTCATATTTCCTCGGGTTGTAATTTAATCAAAATGAGAAGTGCATATTTATTTCTCAAATTAAATATGTGAAAGAGATACTAAAAAGGTTCACAATGGAGGATTTTAAGCCAGTTAGCACTCCCATGATGACAAGTTGCAAGTTGAGCAAGGATGACAAATCTCCACATGTTGATAAAACCATGTACAGATCTATAATTGGGAGCTTACTGTACTTGATAGCTACCAGACCAGATATTTTGTAGGAAGTATGCATGGCAGCACGATTTCAGGCTAGTCCCAAGGAGACTCATGTGACAGCCATGAAGAGGATTCTTCGGTACCTCAAGGACACTATGGAGTATGGGTTATGGTATCCGAAAGGTAAGGACTTCACCCTTATTGCATATTCAGATGCATATTGGGTAGGATGTGTAGATGATAGAAAGAGTACCAGTGGAGGTGCATTCTATCTTGGAGATAGGTTGGTCGCATGGCACAGTAAGAAACAAGAGTTAGTCTCCTTATCCATAGCAGAGGCAGAATATATTACAGCGACAACGTGTTGTACATAGGTATTATGGATGAAAAAAACCCTGAAAGATCTTGGTATTAACTTCAGTGAGCCAATTTTAGTTAAGTGTGATAACACCAGTGCCATTAACATCTCAAAGAATCTGGTTATGCATTCTCGCACAAAACATATTGCTATCCGATATCACTTTTTGAAGGAGAAAGTTGCGGAAGGTGAGGTTAAGTTGGATTTTGTTCCAACAATAGAGCAAGTAGTGGATATCTTCACAAAATCGTTGCCCAAGGAAGTCTTTGAGTACCTTTGCAATAAATTGGGAGTGGTCACACTTCCCAAGAATTGACTAGCTATCGGGACCACATTCTCAGGGGGAGCATTTGTGTATTTGTTTATCTTTTTGCTCATGTTTGTGATTTTTTCTAAGTGTAATAATTTTTCCCTGAGAATGTTGTGCATAGACTCAGGGTGAGTTTGCAGTAGCCCTTTGATATTGTTGTCAAATGGGGAGAAGAGTTACAAAAAATTGCATGTGTGTTGCCAACAATTCCAAAGGGGGAGATTGTTGAGCAAGGTGCAGCGACAGTATTGTCATTGTTGTCAACATAGTCAGATAGATCGGTTGATGCAGTGGACAGGATTTCAAAGGTTATTCAGAGTATGTACAATGATGTTAAATGCTTATGACGATGTTTACCCATCTTTTTGCATATTTTCCAAGAAGACCGAAGTGGCCCATATGCTAAATATCAAAGAAAAAGTAAAACACCACAAAGAAAAAAGTGTCGCGATATCGTGACATGTTGCATTTTCATAGTCCAAAGCAAGGAGAAAATGCAAGGAGAAAAAAAAGTGTCGCAATATCGCGACATGTTGCATTTTCATGACCGAAAGAGCAAAGAGAAAAAGTGTCGCAATATCATGACATGTTGCATTTTTGCGGCCAAAAGAGAAGCGAAAAAGCAAGGAGAAAAAAGTGTCGTGATATCGTGACATGTTGCATTTTCATGGACAAAAGAGAAGCGAAAAAATAAGGAGAAAAAAGTGTCGCGATATCGTGACATGTTGCATTTTCGCGGTCCAAAACGAAGAGAAAGAGCAAGGAGAAAAAAGTGTCACGATATCGTGACATGTTGCATTTTTGCGGTCCAAAGTGAAGAGAAAGAGCAAGGAGAAAAAAGTGTCGCGATATCGCGACATGTTGCATTTTTGTGGTCCAAAGCGAAGAGAAAGAGCAAGGAGAAAAAAGTGTCACGATATCGTGACATGTTGCATTTTTGCGGTCCAAAGCGAAGAGAAAGAGCAAGGAGAAAAAAGTGTCACGATATCGTGACATGTCATATTTTTGTGACTCAAAAAGGGCAGGCATGCAGATAAACAAAAGTGTCACGATATCGTGACATGTCACATTTTTACGACTCAAAAAAGGTAGGTAGGCAAAGAAATAAAAGTGTCGCGATATCGTGACATGTCGCATTTTCGCGACTCAAAAAGGGTAGGTAGGCAGAGAAAAAAAAGTGTCATGATATTGTGACATGTCGCATTTTTGCGACTCAAAAAGGGCAGGTAGGTAGAGAAACAAAAGTTTCGCGATATCGTGACCTGTCACATTTTTGCGACTCAAAAATGGCAGATAGGCAGAGAAACAAAAGTGTCACGATATCACGACATGTCACATTTTTGCGACTCGAAAACGAACAGTCGTGGAAGGAGAAAATAAACAGTCGTGGAAGGAGAAAATGAACAGTCATGGAAAGAAGCGGATGCATGCTCATTTGGAGAAAATGAACAGTCATGGAAAGAAGTGGATGCGTGCCCATGTGGAGAAAAGGAAACAAAGGGCCTCAAAATAGAAACAAAAAACCTTTTTGGAAACCAAAACGCATGCATGCACAAGGAAAAAGAAAACAAACAGTCATGAAGGAGAAAACGAACAATCATGAAGGAGAAAACGAATAGTCATCGAAGGACAAAATGAATAGTCATCAAAGGATAAAACGAACAGTCATGAAGAAGAAAACAAACAGTCATGGTAAGAGAATATGGAGTCAATTCTTTGCATGTGACATGTTTGACGAAATTCCTTCTCAATATATACAAAAGGAGTTACAACTGGAGTTACAAAGAGAAAGGAAAGTTATAAAAGGAGTGTTTCTTGGAGAATTTTATTAGGGGATTTTAATTTTTGAGTGTGAGAAGGGTGTGTGTTTTGTGAATTGTGGGAGATGTTGGGTAAGTAATAGACTAGTCAGGGTCTTGTAAAAGTGAAGGCATTTTTATGTCAATCTTCTAGTTTCAAAATTTAAGTCCAATTTGGTGCTTGGCATCAGGGGTTGGTGCTCCTTCCAATTGGTGCTGGTAAATCAGGGGTTGATGCTCCTTCCAATAGGTGCTAGTAAATTGATTGTAAAATTGGTGCTTTGCAAGCGCTGGATTTGGATGGGAGTCCAAAAAATCATTTTGACGAGTAGCCAAATTGGTGAACCTCGATACATATTGTGTTGTGTGATGTTCTCTTGTTATACTTACTTTATTTGATTTTAAGTTTTCATTGTTTCGGATTTAAGAGTTGAATATTTATGTTCTAAAAGAGCTACACTGATTCACCCCCCCATCTTAGTGTCATTATAATACTAACATTTTTGGTTGGCATATCTTCTCCCACCCAACTAGTGCTAATTTTATTTCCCCTTATGCCTGACCACAAAGAATTTCTTTGGTGTTTGTCAATATCTTTTAGAATTCCCTTTGGAGCTTGAAGTATGGAAATTTTATAAACTGGTAGGGCTTGTAGTACAACATTAATCATTGTAAGCTTTCCTCCCAAGCTTAGCCATTTGTGTGTCCAATTGCTCAACTTAGCTTGTAGCCTACCAATCAACCCTTTCCACTCCTTGCTTTTTGTTTTCTTTATAGATAAAGGTACTCCTAAATATTGTATGGGTAAAGGAGTTTCCATGAAGTTCGACAATTGTATAATTTTATCTCTCAGCCTCTTTGTTGTATTGAAAAAAACTATTTGAGATATTTTCATTAAAATTTTACCCAATAGCTTGAGTATACCCATCTAAAAATACTTTAATGTTTCTTGTTTCTAGGAGATTGGCTTGACCAATAAGAGTAGTATCATCCATAAACTAGAGGTGATTTACCTCAATTTGAGAACTTATTTTCAGACCCCTCAACCTTCCCTCTTGTCTTAATATTTTTAATAGTCTCCCTAGACCCTTTGCATAAAGGATAAAAATATAAGGGGAAAGAGGATCCCCTTTCCTCAATCCCTATCCTATTGTGAACATATGAGAGGAACTACCATTTACCAAAACTAAGAATGATGTGGTTTGTGTACATGCTTGTTAGATTTTGATGTAGTATGCAATGGGAGATAGCAATCACAAGATGTAGAATAATATGAAAGAAAGTAAATCTGTGAGATGACTAAAATATGCTATAAATAGAAATGATGAAAATGAATACAATGTAGCTATGGAGGAAATGGACACTCCATGAACAAAGCTACTTGGACTACATTGCACCCATCACCAATATATGGTGATCTACACAACACTATGCTACTACCTACGAATATGCTCTGAGCTTCTATATTCTACTTGTTACAATGAGGCCCTTTTTATATAGGAAGATAGGTTCCTTGGCCAACACTCTACCTAGTTGTGCAAGGGACACCTTGCACATATACAACTTGCACATTGACACTTGTGCATTTATTACATTGCATGAAGTAACTAGATAACTTCCCCCTAAAGTAATCTAATGTCCTAAGTATGTACCTAGGAAGGTACATTTACATGACCCAAATGATGTAATATAATCTATTTCTAACACCCCCTGTATTACATTATTTGGGTATTGAAGACTTTAGTCTTCAATATGGATCTTCTTCTTCATCTTGAACTTTGTACTCTTCCTCTGCATTATTTGTAACCTGTTCAAGCAAATAGTTAGTGTCTCTATAATGTGTTACATTTGTTGATAGAGCTTTCACCTCATAGTCTTCTATGGGTTCTTCTAGTTCTTCAATTTCTTCTATCCTCTGAACCAAGTGTCCTTTCTAATTTCTCTTCTGATATTCCAGTTGAGGATAATTGGTTGGTCACTGAGATTGCTTTTGACAAGGATTCCTTTGATATTGTCATGGTTGAAATTGATTCCCATTGTTCATCTGATTTCCTTGGTTCTAGTTTTTGGGATTGTATCTGCAATAGTTGGTACTATGACCTTTCTTTCTACATATCTAACAATACCATGTTTTCTATCCTCTTGTTGATGAAGCAATATTTCCCTGTGGATTATCTTTTGATGCCAATGCAATGTTAGTCATCTCATATTTCATAGTGTTTTCCACTTCATATTCCTGAAGTATATTGACTAGGTCATCAAAAGAAGTATCTTTACTTAAGACTTGTAAAGATGTGACCAAATGCTTATAGTTGTCTAGAAGTGCTCTCATGGTTACTTGAGTAAGAAGTTCATCTTTAGGTTCTTGTCCAAGGGTTAGTAGTTTCCCTTTAATATCTACTACCTTCCTTAGAAATAATTCTATGCTTTCCCCACTGCTCATTTTCAAGGAATGTAGTTGTGTTTGAAGATGAAGAATGGTGGCTTTATTCTTTCCTTTGAATATTTTCTCTAAGCTTGTCCAAGCTTCAGTGGATATTTTTGCTGAGCTGATATAAGGTTGTATTTCATCAGTGATAGCAAAGGTTATTATCATTAGAGCTTTTGAATCATTTTCTTCAAACTTTAGAATCTCTGTATCACCTATTTTGGACCTTTTTGTTGATCCTATGACTATATCCCAGAGTTTCTCATATACCATGATTGCTTTTACTTTGTTTTTCCATGAGAAATAGTTTGGACCTTTAAGAAGTTGAGATTCTGCAAGAAAGAATTTGTTTGATGTCATGATGATTCTTCTTCTCCTTTTTAAATTCTCTAGAACCTTTATGAAGCTTTGGATTTGGTGGACTTCCTTATGTCTCCCTAGTATATAGAATTTTAGGTTTTGTAGAAACCTTATATCTCCCAAATGGATTTAGAACTTGATAATTTTTTATAAATGCTAATATTACCAAGTTTTGTAGAATTCCTTATGTCTCCCTAATGTTTTTGGAAATGTAGAAGTGCTTTTGTGAAATATAGTTCAATTTTGGATTGATTTTGTAAAGTTTTGAGAATCCCAAAATCAACCTATAGTTCTCCTTATTACTCCTATTGAACTATGCACTTTTCTAGATTGAAGAGGTTTAATGTTGGATTTCCCCTTGTCCCTTTTTGTGAAATTTTGAGACAAATATTTTGCTAATATTCCAACTTTAGAAAAGCTTTAATAAACCCCTTTTTAATATCCCTTAGAATTTGATTTTAGTGTTTCTAATTTTCAATAACCTAATTTGGTGTTGTAACCCTTATAACTCCCAAATTTGGAAAATTAGAACACAATAATATTTGCAAATATCAATGGATTAATTCCAAGTAGTATCCCTTATTTCTCCTAGGTTGTGTTTTGCAAATATTAGACTACTTTGATATTTAATTTCCCTAAGTTTTTCTTTCAAATAAATATTGATTTCCTTTAATACTTCAACCTTAGAATATAACCTTATAACTCCCTTTTTAATGAAAGCAAATTAGATAGGGGAAATTTTACCTTAATAAAGCTTTGCACCTTTATGAAATCGGATGTGTATGGTTGTAATCTATCCTTCTTGGGCACTATGAGTAATGACAGATTTTTCAACGTGCTCCTTCAAAACCCTTCTTTAATGCTTCCCTTGACCTGTTTGATCGAGAGTTCTTACACTTCTCTTTGCTGCTTCTAAATGCTCCCAAATGCTACGTTCTCCCTGGTCCAAGGTACCTTTAATAGGTGGTCAATATTTTTATGAGTGAAAAGTGTCACAGTGGTTTCATTCAATGCTCCAAGGATGCTTTGGACACTTGGTGGAGTCACCAACTCTATTCTAACACCTGTTACAAGTGTCACCTTTTCTTGGAACATTTTTATTCCCTCTTTGTGCGTTGTCCAAGTGGCTTCTCTGCTTCAATGTATGTGAGGCCTCTTACTGTAATGCTTCTGGATGAAAGTAACTCCTCTTCCACATGGAATATGGGCACCAAAAAATGTTGTAATATCTCCTTTCACATGTGTGAAATTCAACGTTCCTTTGTGGGCATTTTAGGGTTCTTTTGGAGAATGACAAGTGGCACCTTCTTTCCTTTGCATGCCCTTGTCTTATCAATACCTTCTTGCAAGCCCTTCAACGTATTTTTCCACCTTGTTCTTTGTTGTACTTAATTGGTGCTGAGATATTTCCATCCAAGCAATGCTTATGGTGGAGCTTTGGTGGAGATTCTGGATTTGTCTCCTTTAGTGAGCAATGTGACACCTTTCTTGTGCTTTACAGGTTACCTATTATGGCTATCCAACCCATGCACGATGTGAGCCCTTTTGAGAGGCTTCTTTATGCTTGGAGTGTGCTAGTATTCGACTGCACTCTTCTTGAGAATAATGTGCCTTTGAGGCACCTTCAAATATTCCCTCTTCCTACTTAGAACGTATTAGAGAAGTGCAATACCATGTAACAATATTTGTATATAAAAAACTTTTTATTGCACCCTTTCTTGCACTCTTTTTGTAGGTCTAATTTTCTGGTTTTGTGGCAGATTTTTGAATGCAATGTAAGGGTTTTGAGGATGTCTCTTTGATTAGACACCTTCCCCTTTTTTCTTGGTTATTTTACAAATTAACCCAAGCTTGTAACCACTTGATGGAAGCTCCTTTTGTATTTTTTTGCACTATTTCTTTGTAACAAAAACCTTATTGTGCTTTGAATTTGAGACTCACCAAGTCTCGATTTGAGGCTTCCTTTGCTGATATTCGGTGGCTACTTTCTTCTCCAACACCTGGAGGATTCGAGGCTGATTTGGTGGCTTCTCTTGGCCACTAAAAGTTGCAGATTTTGGTGCACTAATGGTGTCTTTAGACACTTGATGCTAATCTAATTTTGTGCCTTTCTCAAGAACACAAACACTAAGATTTTTGAGAGTAATATAGTAGTGCAAATGAACCCACTAATATTTTACTTTTAATGCACTAAAAATCACACCTTATCACTCCAATAAACTCTCAAAATAAATTATAAGTGCACTTAATCAATTTATTGCAACTAATCAAGAATAATCTGAAATGAATCTTCAAGAGTTATTCTGCAATTTCACTACAAACAAAGTTGTAGGAACTAGTCTTCTTTTTCTTTCCAAAGTAGATATTTGGTAGTTGATAGATAGTTGTAATTTTGTAATCTAATCAAATCCAAAGCTAATGTGCAAATGAACCTTAAAATGAACTTTTCCCTTTTGCACTTTTGAATACTGTAATTCAATTTTCCTCTTTTGCAACTCTAATCCAAATTAAGGTGCTTTAACAAATATGATAAGTAATCCAATTAATGAATCTACTTGCACCAATAGTTTCTTACCTTTTTGAAATATTTTGTAGCTCTTTTGCTACTTTTGTAGAGGATGTATATCTTGGTGTCTAAGATCACCAAGTTGCTGCTTTGAGTAGGATCTTGTTGCTTAGTTTCTTCTTCACCAAAAAGTGGTCTCAAACTTTCTTTTATGAGCCTAGGTTTTGATGATTTGATCCTTCTTGCAATCTTCTCCTTTTGTTATAGATTTGGATAAGTCTTGTCTCTGGAATAATGCCTTCTTTCTATGAGAGGTAATCTTCAAATCTCTTGGATTTGGCAGGCTTCTCCTATCTTCAAGTCTTCTTGTCAAATTCTGACTTCAAGTAGGATCTTCTTCTCAAGATTTTGAATGTCTTGAGGTCTTCTGATATTTGGCACTCCTTGCCAAATTCTTCTTCTTATTTTGGGCTTGTTTTTGGATGGCGATAATTGTCCCAAATATTTCACTATCTTCTATAGTGAATTTCTCCAATGAGTTCTCCTTTGATGATTTCTTCAGTAAGGCTCTCCAAGCCTTTTATTGGATGCTCATTGAGACCTCCCCAAGGTCTTTGATCTTGTAGCTTCTTCTAGTCTTCCTTGAGACCTTTTCTTCAACCTTCTACTCCTGGAAGTGTTGGTGGTGAGATCTTCTTCTGGATATCTAATTTTGCTACTTCTGGATTCGAGCAGGACTCTCCTAGTCCTTCTTCTTCTTCCAAGACTAGAAGTTCTTCAATGAGATCTTCTCTTGATATCTTTACCTTCAATTTTTCTTTAGGTGCTAGATTGATTCTAAAGAAGATACTCTTCCTAAATTTCTTTTAGGAAGTTTCCCAACTCACTGAATCTCCTTTCCTTGCAACAAATTATTAGTACTAAAATCTTAATCTTCTTCTGAATCAGATACTCTCTTCTGGAGTCTTATTCAGGATCAAGGCTTATGTGGCATTTTTTTAGTATCAAGGCTTCTATGGCCTTTTCTTCAGTATCAAGGCTTCTATGGCATTTTCTTCTAGAATAAGGCTTCTATGGAATTTTCTTCTGGATCAAGGCTTCTATGGCCTTTTCTTCTAGATCAAGGCTTTTGTGGCCTTTTCTTCTAGATCAAGGCTTCTATGGCCTTCTCTTATTCTGTGAAGTTCTCAATATAGCAATGGAGATCTCTAGTCTCCTAACTTCACCATGACTCTTCTCCAGAAGTCTTCTTCTGTAGTATTCTTTTCTTACACAGTGAACTAATCTCTACACTATGAAGTCACGTTGACCTTTGGGCAACGAAGTTGAAGTCTCCTAGATTTCTGTTGTAGGAGGTGTCCCAATCATCTAAGAATTAATTTTCTACAATAAAATAAACTTTGGGTAATAGTTAAAAAATTCCAGATATCTTGAATGATCTTCACTAGTTGATTTGTCAATCTAGTGGATTGAATGTTGAGTCCTAGTCTTCACAAATTTTTCCTGCAACTCTGTGGAAAGACTCTAGCCAAATGTAATCTTAGTATTTTTGGAACTAAGATTTATTTCAGTCCTCACTTATGGCTCTCCCTAATTCTACCACCTAGACTCTTTTGAGAGTTTTTGAAAGTTGCTGGTCCAACAACGTGTTAGATTGACAAAAAACTTAGGCTCAATGATAATGGTGGTTTTCCTATTGATCTACTGTGGCTAGATCTACCATGGCTCTAATACCACTATTAGCTTTTTATGCAGTATGCAATGGGAGATAACAATCACAAGATGTAGAATAATATGAAAGAAAGTAAATATGTGAGATGACTAAAATATGCTATAAATAGAAATGATGAAAATGAATACAATGTAGCTATGGAGGAAATGGACACTCCATGAACAAAGCTATTGGACTACATTGCACCCATCACCAATATATGGTGATCTACACAACACTATGCTACTACCTACAAATATGCTCTGAGCTTCTATATTCTACTTGTTACAATGAGGCCCTTTTTATATAGGAAGATAGGTTCCTTGGCCAACACTCTACCTAGTTGTGCAAGGGACACCTTGCACATATACAACTTGCACATTGACACTTATGCATTTATTACATTGCATGAAGTAACTAGATAACTTCCCCCTAAAGTAATCTAATGTCCTAAGTATGTACCTAGGAAGGTACATTTACATGATCCAAATGATGTAATATAATCTATCTCTAATAATGCTTTTACCCAGTCTCTCCACCCCTCTACAAAGCCCATTTTTTGTAAAATCCTTTGTATAAAAGTCTAGTCTACTCTATCATAGGCTTTAGAAAGATCTAATTTAATAAACATACTAGGGTCCTTTTGCTTGGACATTGTGTGTATCACCTCCTGGGACACTACTATTAAATCTATAATTTTTCTACCTTCAATAAAACCACCTTGCTCACTTGAAATCATATTTGGTAAACACGGTTTTAACTTCTCTATCATAAGCTTTGTTAATATCTTGTAAGCTATATTACATAGTGAAATAGGCCTATAATTACTAATTATATCACTATGTGGACCCTTAGTAATTAAATTAATAAACATATGATTCAAGGCTTTAAATATTTGCATATACACCATTGCTTGACTTGCAATTTCCTTGAATTTTTGATAAAATTTAATAAGGAACCCATTTGGTCATAGGGTCTTTCCTATTTATATTTTTTGTATGATCTGTGATGTTTCTTCCAAAGAAATTTCCTTCATTAATAATTTATTGTGTTCAGGTTTGACTAATTATGGAATTACCTCTAGTATATTCTCCTACCATGTTGCATTCAAATTTTCATTACTACTAAATAGGAAATGGAAGTACTAATTTACTATAGTTTTCATTTCACTTCCATTGATTTTTACCTGACCCATCATATCTGTAAAACTTGTAATTCTTTTATGTTGTCTTCTTATAGATCTCTAATAGTTATCTTCTTATTCCTCTATAGCTTACTCTCTCGTAATAATTTCTACCTCATGTTGCAATATATCTTTTGTAATAGTTCCTTGTCTTATCTCTTGAGCAATATTATCCTTTTGATCCTTGATTTTGTTCTTTTGGATTCTAGAGAGTTTCTTCTTATGTTTAATCCATTCCTTTAGTTGGGTCCTCACATATTTTAGTTGTTTGTGGAGTTTGAATTGGGTTGTCCCAAATATTGGTTTCCCTACTTCCCACCATTCCTTTAAGTGGTTCTCAAACTCCTCATATTTAAACCACCATAGCTCAAATTTAAAAGTTCCTACAACTTTATGATTATCATCTTCTATGGTAAGGCTTACTATAAAATGGTCTAAAGAAATCCTATCCATGACCCTCACATGGTTCTTGGTACGTAGGTATAATTCCTCTCCCATAAATAAATGATCCAAGCAATATTTGACTCTCTCCTTCCTTTATTCTATTTGTCTAGGTCATGGAGTTATCCACAGTTGGGATATATATTAGATTCATTTGGCATGTTATTGCTAAGAATAACCTATCCTTTTCCTCCAATATGGATCTACCTCCTTATTATTCTTCTATTCTAAGCTTTGCATTGAAATATCCCCACAATCCATGGTCCTCTGGTTATTTGTCTCTAATATCTAGATGGCTACCCATTGATCCCTCTATAATCTAATTGTATGTTCTCCATAGAAATTAACTATAGTCTAATTTTTTCTATTTTTCTTATTTTTTAATTGAACCATTAGCACCCCTCTCATGGAGGTCTCCCTATCACTAGGAAGAGTTGGTGATTCCACATAGTGGTCAATCCCCCTGATTTTCTCTATGTTGATTAAGGATCTTTCCTTTTTTCCATATTCTCCTTTTTATTTTTTGTAAGTCTTCTCCTTGCATTTTGGTTTCCTATAACAAAATAATATTTGGACTCATATCTATGATAATGTTTTTTACTATATTTTGTTTGGGGTGACTGCCTAATCCCCTCACATTCCAAGTAATTAATATCATTGAGGGTTGGGAGAGAAGAAATCATCCATCAATTTTACCTTTCCATTATGGCTCAAATTCTTCCTTATTCCTCCATCTTTCCCTTGTTTGACTTTCTCCCTACAAATTGGTTTGGTTTTTATTTCTTCTCCACTTGATGAATATCTAAAGTAGGGTTATATTTATTCTTATTTAATTCTTTTATATCTATTTATTGACTTAAGACTATCTCCTATTATATATCCCCTCCTATGGTATCCCTCATGGGTTGAATCTCCTCTTCCATGAGAGAGGTTGTTTCTAGTTATGCTCCTTGCTTGTTTCTCGATATTGCATTGGAGTATTGTTCCTGATTATTTAGTATGACCTGGTTAGTATCTTCTAATCCTTCCATTTTATAATCCCCTTCTATTTACAAGCTTCTAATTTGTTTGAATATATCATATATATTATTTGTTCTTCTTGCTTTTTCTCCTTGTCTCTGATTACTTTGATGATTTCTTCTATTTGGCATTCTAATTACTTTTTGGAAGACCTCAAAGTATATTGGGACTTTACATTTCTTTTTATTTACCTTTTGTTGAAGATATTGACCTATCATGTTAATATTTGCTTTTATCCCCTCTTGTTCTAGTTGATGATCCTTAACTATTGGCCACATTCTAACTAGATGTCCATGAGCATGGCCCACTAGACATATTAATGGAATAGCCTAATAATATAGTTGTTGGTGCCACACAAAATCCTCTATTTTTAGATATATCTCCATTAGAAGAGGTTTACTGAGGTCCATTTCTACACAAAACCTAGCAAAAGTTATCGATTTTCCTAAAACAGTTTCTCTTGATCTACCTCGATAATGACCTAGTAAGTTTTTTATTGCCTCAAGTACCTCCTCTTTCCAAAATTCAAGGGGAAGGGAAAATAATATTACCCATATTGGTACTATAGTTGGTTCCACCCTTGAGTTGAATTCCATATTCCATGGTTGCAATAATAGTCCTATTAGACTATGATGATATGACCCTCACTCAAATACTTTTTGTCAATTTCATTGATGTGAACGCTATAGAAAAATGCCCATTTAGAAGAGTTAAAATCTTGTATTCTCCTTCCATATGCCTTTTTTTCCTTATCCACATGTGGAGGAAGTGCACAAATGGTTTGAAACCCATTAATTTACCTGTCAGGTTGTGTTTTGCCTTATAAACTATGTCCTCAAATATCCAATCCTCTGCTATTTCTAATATTGGTTTTTCTTTTTCTTGTGGTAAAAATCTCTTCACCCTTCAAGGCAAAGGATCCTTATTTTATCAATTTCCCATGGTATTTATGATTGTCCTTGACTATTTTTGATAGTCTTTGAAGCTATCTTGGGTTTCACATAGCTTAACCTGGTATGAGATTCCTTATTTAGAGGATTTGGTACCGAAGTACCTATGACCCTCATTCTTGGTTGTAATCCTTACTACTGAAAAACCATCCAATAAAATTGATCCTCTCTGATATTTTTTTTACAAGAAAGCATTCTCCAGGCCTTTGCCCTATCCTTCAAAACCCTAGTTAGATTAATTTTAATTAGTTGGAGTTATAATGTTTAGTTAGAGATATAATTTTTTTAATTTTGAGTTTTTTAAAGTGTGGAGTGATAAGGATTTCTACTTTAATTAGTTTATTTGATTTAATTATTTAAATTTTATAGTGTTTGAATATATTTGAAGTTTATTAAGATAGAAGATTTATTTTGATTTATTATTTGTATGTTCTTCAATTTTTTGATAATTTGAAATTAAAAAAGATATTAGAAATTTTTGAAATTTTGCAAATTTAAAATATGTATGAGTTAAAAGGTCTTCTACATCAAAGGATTAGAAAATTTAGAATTTGAAATTTTCATTTTTTTAGAGCATATTAATCTTGTGATATATAAGGCCCATATCATGGAAGAAATTATTAGAAATGTGTTCAATAAAGATAGTGAAGAAATGGTGAACAAGATAAAGTTTTATTCTCAAAATTTTAATAGATGATTTTGATGAAAATAATAAAATGAAAAATGATTAAAAAGAAAAACTATATTTATTTCTCAAATATGCAAAGATGAAAAGTTCACAACTCTTATAAGTTATCCTCATGAAAAAAAATTAGAACATGGTGGAATTCTCAAAACACCATTATACTTTCCTCAAAAGAATGCTTAATGATCTATTATTCATTTACTTACCTTTAAAATATTTTAAGAAAAATGTCAAGAAAAGAAATATGGCACATACAACTTGAATGAAGCTTATGTTAGCTTTAATGAGGAATCATTGAAATAAAGGTTGTATTATTGTGATGATTTACTAACTCAATGTTTAGAAGGCACATCATCAGGTATATCCTAGCTAAAGATAAATAATATAAGAACAATAAAGGAAAGCAAAAAAGGAAGGTTAACAGAAGACATGAATAAAAATAGAAGAAAGTTCATACACTGAAGATCTTAATAGAAGATTTAAGACTAAAGTCTTCAATAACCAAATAATGTAATACAAGGGCATGTTGAGGAATATTATATTATTTGGTACATGGTAGTGTACCCCCATGGTACCTTCATGTTATAATGTAATAGATTAGGGTTGATTCTATAGTCTAGGAGTGTGATTTATATTTGTCTTTTATGTAAGTGTCAATGTGCCAAAAATGCATGTGTTAGGTAAGTTATAGTTTAAGTGTAAGAAATGTGCATAAGTATCATGTATGTAAGTGTGTAAATATGTAATGTGAGACTATACACTGTATTATATTAGGAGTGCATGTAGAGTTGTAAGAGTCTTGTAGAAGTGTCCAAGTGTCATAGAGTCAAGTGTGCATGTAAAAATAAAGTGAAAATTCTAGTATGTAAGTGGCAATATGATAAGCCAAAGGTCATGGAACTGATCATATTGAGAGAAAAAACCAAGTACTTGAAGAGTCATATTACTATGTATATACTATGGAGATAAATCTTCGTGAAGAGGTATCTTTTTTTTTTATAAGTAGTGATTGTATTTACAACGGGTTTTAACTAGGATCCCAAAACCTGATTACATAAGAGTTGGAAATAACATGCCGAGAATAAGCCATTACAATAAAATATTTGGATATAAGAGGTATCTTATATCCAAATATTTTATTATATATTTTTAAGTGGAAGGAAGTGAATAAATTTTATTTACAGATTTTGGGCAATTAATGTTGTAAGTTTTTCTTCATGCATAGTACATGAATGATTTAGGCCATTTACATTCATTTTTATTATAAAAGTGAATGCTATTTTTAGTATTATATAGGCCTTGGTATACATATTAAATTTCTCATATATAATTATACTCTTGATTATTGATATTTTGATTTTTAATATTATACCTTCTTTATATTGGGACTTATGATATTTTGTGGTAGTAAGGCTTAAAAATACAATAGTGGTATCAGAGCTACCACTTGACTCTATCCATTTTGATAGATTTATTTTATTAGCCACCATTATCAATATTTAACTTTGTCCATTTTTGATAATTTAGAGTCTATCCACTTTAAAGGCACTATAGACTTGGACTATATTTTTAAAGGTTTATTGAGTAGAAATTTAGGGGACAAGGATAAGTCACCCTAATTTGTATGCTAAGGTCTTTCCACTTGGTTAAAGGAAAATGAGTGAATACGAGGACTCAGCTATATTAATTAAAAGGGTCAACATAGGAGAAATTTGGACATTTGATAAATGAAACCAACTCAAAATATAGTTAGAGATTTGCGGACATACAAAGTCACCTTGATAATATTTTGGTTTCTCTAGAGAAAATAGAAGAATAGTTATTGAATATTGAAAATAACTAACTCAAGATAAAATTTGGTCATCCTGGGATATTCATAGTCACCCTGATATTGAAATTGAGTTCACTAGAAAAATGAGAATTATATTTTGCTCTTAGGTATGACCTAAGATATTGAAGATAGTATTTTAGAGGTTGAGAATCTTCCTACAAAGATAGAGAACAATTTTAGATTTTAGAGGTAGAGGAGCATTATAGGCCAAGACTAAATTAATTTTTTAAGAAAAAAAAAGATACTGAAGAGTAATATATAAGTCTACAAGTCTCTACTATACTTGAAGATAGAGAGCATCATTATAAGAATATTAGACTAGATTGAAGCATTTGTACACTATTCTAATCGTCATTATCATCAAAAAGAGATAGGACAAGTATACTAGCATTTTCCCAAGATTATCAACATAGACATTACTAAGATATATGCAACACTATCCTAAGGAATAACCAACAAAAAATATAGGATAAGGATATGCATTTCCAAGAGAAGATGAAAAAAGTTGATCGTTGAGTTTATAGTGAATGATTGTATGTTCTACCTATCATGACCCGCCTTGGTAGGACTTTTTCATAGTATACTATGTATTTATGAATGACTACTTGATGCCTAGTTTTGATGCATTGGATGGTTATGCAATGTTTATGTTGATTTATCTTTAAGAAATATGGTACTACTGATATTTTTTTGATGAGCATGACCATGTACACTCATGGGTGGAAGAGGTAGAATCGACCACCAAGAATAGGATACTTGAAAAGGGAAATGATGATTATGATAACTCAAGGTAACATGAATGGATACCCTCATATAGATGCATGCATTTGATTGCTCACTTTGTTTGCATGTGTGTTGAGTGTAAAAAGGAATGAGTAAATAACCCCTTAGAAAAGGACTAATGGATATAGAGGTTCCATAATCCTTAGTCTTCTTAAATATCATACTAAGGTTTAATATTAGTGTAGATGTTTTATTTGAACAAGGAATGGTCAATAACCTTTATGGTTTGAATTAAATTGAAGTTAACATTATAAATGTTTTAAAAGATTCTATTTGATTCTCTCTTGTATCTTTTATAAATTTGAATAAAGAAATGACTAGCTTTATCATTTTATAAATTTGATAAATAAATGAATAACTTAAAAAAAAAAAGGATAAAGAAACAAGAGTTTTCATTTAAGGTAAGATATTTTAGGAAATAGAAGAATCATTTTAAAATTTAAAATATCTCCCTTTTTTGGCCGCTTGGGTAAGTTCGACATTACTTCTGGTAGATGACATTTATGTTATAATGAAAATTTTTGAGAAAGGGTATATGGGTCCTCCTTTTCAAGAGGGTTGAAGTAATAAGAAGTAAGGATCATTCTTCTTTCCTTGAGATGGATGCAAAGACTGAATCAGGAGAAAGAATTGGAGGGAGGAAGGAGATTTTGACAGGAGGAATCCAACACTAGAAGTAACAAGTTGGGTTTTACTATTGCTTGCTTTAGAGTATTCAATGGATCGATTAAAAAAAATTTTAGCTTTGTAAATCATTGAAAGGATCCCTTTTTTACTCACTACAAATACTCATTAAAACTTTGTATTTTTTATTAGCTTTGTAAGTGCTTCAATCTGTTATCAATATCCCTATTTTGGATGCCTTTAACAAATATTTTTTAAGGCTTGTTAGCCCATGTTCAATAGTAGTTAGATATTTTCATGGTTGGTTACAATCGATGACTATTGTGCTTTCCTCTAGGTGTCTAGACAATAAGGGATCAATTGGTTGAAGTTTACCTAAAACACCCCCTGACTATTTCTCTATTCTACTCTAAGAAACCTAGTCATCAGTTTGCAAGCTTTACCTCAACTTTGTGATTCAAAACCTTGGTATAGCTTAAATAAACCTCATCTAAACCTCTTCTAATATATTTTAGTTTCACCTGAATGCCCTTCCTACCCTACAACTCCACTTGGAAGCTTTATCTATTCTTCATTAATGTCAGTTGTGATAGGATGGAAGTAAATGGTTTCTACCACTCTCCTTAAATTATTCTAAGGTTAAACCTTAGAATATTTTTGTTTTACCACATTGACATCACTTTGCAGTGTCGTGGTGCGATGAATCCATGCTCATGGGAGCATGGAAATGTAAATCCACTTCAGCCTTCCTCAAGAGTTATCCCACATAGAGGATGTAGGGGTGTTCATGTTAGCTTTTGAGGATATATGTAGTGGGAGATATCTAACACAAAAATCATAATGGTATGCAATATGAATGAAATATACTTAAATAAAAAGTGGTAAAAATGCAATGCAGTGTGGAGGATATGGTCACTCCATTAATATAATCTAAAGAACTACATTGTGCTCTATACAAGAGCTCTACCACTACTCTCTACTACAATGCTCTTTATACCTATATGATGCATCTTATGATCTATCACTATGAGGCCCTTTATATAGGAAAATAGATTCCTTGGCCAACACTCTACCTAGTTGTACAAGTGGACACCTTCACATTACAACATGCACATTGACACTTGTGCATTTATTACATTGCTTGAAGTAAGTATCTAACTTCCCCTAAAGTAATATCTACTCTAACTATGTACCAAGGGTGGTACATTTACATGACCCAAATGATGTAATATACTCTAACTTTAACACCCCCCTATATTACATTATGTGGGTATTGAATATTTCAATATTCAATATGGATATTCTTCTTGTGGATGCTCTTTAGCTTGCTCAAGTTATTTCATTGATGGACTTTTGCACTATAAGCCTCCTTGATCTGGTTCATCTTCATCTTCTTATTTTTGAGTCAAAACTCAAACTTGTATTCTCCTTCATTGCTTATTGTAATCTGATTAAGCAAGTAGTCAGTGTCTTCATATGATACAAAGAGAGTTGTAGCTGAGGGTTCTTCAGTATTTTGAAGATGCTTGTCTAGTTCAATATTTGTGATTTATTTGGTATTCATATCCTCTCCATTATGATTTCTTTTAGCATGTATTTTCTTCCTTTTTATCCTTCTTATACTATGACTTTGCATTGATGCTAGTGAAATTTCTGATTCATGAGGAGTTAGTCTATCATCACAATAATATTGATTTATATTGCTATATTGCTTCACATATTGAGTGATTACAGACATGATTAATGATATATAAATCATCAAAAATTCCTTGGATGAGAATAAAATTATCTTTTGTGAATTCCACCATGCCTTGAAAATATTTTCATGAAGATAACCAATTAATGCTTCAAATTTACCTCCTTAAAAAATAATAAGAATCTCTCATTTTCACTAACTGATAGATTCTCATATCCTTCAAGGGTATCTATCAAGTTTTGAGAATACAATTCCATTTCATGAAATAATTCTTTGTTAATAAAGGCATTTCTTATTATTTCATCCATATTCCTTCTTGATAGATTTAAGATAGTGTTTCTTGTTTTTCCTTAGGATTGTAGGAATGGATTTGATAGAACCTTTTTAGAGCTTAGGTTTTTGTAGGCTTCATTATATCTCCTTAATTTAAGAGATTTGATTTAATATAATCCTTGTAATATTTGTATATACCTTATGATTCCCAAATGGATTAAGTACTTTATAGTTTTTGATGAGTTCTATTATTTTACAAGTTTTATAGAATACCTTATAACTCCCTAGTGGTTTTGGATATGTTTTATGATTGATAAAATGCTTTTTGAGAATAGTAGTTTAATTTTGAGTTGATTTTGTAAAGTCTTATAAGTAGCAAAAATAAATTTCTATTACACCTTATTACTCCTATTAAAATTAAGCACTTTCTAATTTGATGAGGTTCTATTGGTTGAATTTCTTTTGTCCCTTTAATATGGTTTGAGATAAGTATGCCAATTTATTTCCAACTCTTGATTTTCCTTAATAGACCTCCTTTATAGCTTTTGATATTTAATATTTAATGTTTCTAAATTCCAATTACCTACTTTGATGTAGTATTCCTTATAAATCCCTAATATGGAATATTAGAAAACAATATAATATTTGCAATAATAGGATTTTTAATTTCCAAGTTGAAATCCTTATTCCTCCTACTTTATAATTTGTAAATATAAGTATTTTGGATTATGATTGCTTAATATATTACTAATGTTAAGTGAATGAATTGCAATAGTAAATATAATGTGCCCTTATAAATCCAATATATCCTTAGTCTATAGCAAGCAATAAATAGTATAGGATTTACCTTTGTATTCCTTTTCCTTGATGTTGTGAGGTGGCAGATTTGAATCCTTTTAAATGGTTTTCAATGCCTTCTTTGATCGGATCTAAATTCTCCCATACGTACTTCTTTTATCTATAACTGATGTAGATATTTCTTTAAAGAATACTCAGTCTTATCCTCTATGAATTGGACGCTGGTATGGCTGGTTTTATGATGTATTCCTTCCATAAATGAGATGTTGAATTGTTGATTGAATGAGGCACTGTATTTTTTGATCTTATGATAGCTTCTTAAATGTTGGCTTTCTCCTTTGAAAATACAGTGCCTCATTCAATCAACAATTCATAGAGGATAAGACTTGAGTTTTACTTAGTAGGTATTGATATTCCAACGTATGCAATAATGAGTTTGGTGGTAACCTTCCAAAGCCTTATAACTCCTCCTAAGTGAGCATTGGATTATTTATGAATATTGGATGCTTAGAGCTCTTATTCCAAGTGGTACTCATGACTTATGTATGCAAACCTTTCTTCTAACACTCCAATAATGGGCATTGATACCCTATCTTTACCTATATCTTTAAAATATGTGTTGGCTTACTATGTTTCTTAAAATGTAAGCATTACATATTCTTTGTTTGTGCACTATCTTGATGATGATAATGGATGGCACCAACTATATTGCTTCTTGGTTCTATGGAACTTCAATGGTGGTCATATGGTAGCTTCTTGTGCTCTTGAATGGTGGTCGTTCTCTCTAAGTAGAAACCTTGGGTATAGCACTTCTTCCTTTGTATATTTACTCCTATAATATGTTATTTGTATATCTTTTATTACAACTATTTTCTAGCCTTTTTGATTGGCTTTGATAGCGCTTCTTCTACGTATATGATATTCCTATGTATGTTGCCCTTTTCTCTATGTACACTCAGATGGTAATGGCTTCTTATAATAGCTCCAATGTTGCAGGTGACACACTTTCTTCTAGGGCTGGATTGGATATGGAGAAATAGTATTTTTAAACACCTTGATTCTTAGACATGTGATCTCTTCTATGGCTCCTTCCTCTTGCTTAAACTCTACCCTTCAACCTATAAAATATGATGTATGCACTGCTTCCTATAAATATTATTACTTTTATCCTTTCAAAGGAACAAAAGAGGTGCTTTGTAATAGTTGGATTTGCACCAATATGAAGGACCTTTTTATAAAATCCTTCTTGCCTCTTTTTTTGTGTGTGTAAAACATCCCAAAAGGGATGCCACTTTCAGGTAAGACTCAAGGATGCAGGGGTATCCATTCCACCAAAATCGCGCAGGGCACGATCCTGGCCTACCACCTTTGACATACACAAGGAGATAACAAATAAGATATAAAATAAATAAATAAATAAAAATAAGAATAAAAAAAACATGCTTCTTGAGTGTGTTAAAAAGATAAAGCACAACCAAGCACACAGAAAATAAGATAAAAAAAAACCACAACACGAACCACATAGAAAAAACACAAGAAAAACATACCAAAACACAAACATGACAAAAATAACAGACCACTACAAAGACATAACCAACAAAAACATGAAAAACACAAACAAACAAAACCTACAAAATAAATAAATTAAAATTAAAATTAAAAAACAACCAACAACAGACAGTAAACAAAAACAAAAAACATAGAAAATACTTACACATAAAATACGAAATAACACAAACATACATAAACACAAGAACAAGAACAACAAAAATACAAGAACAAATAGAAAAACCACAAAACAATAAAAACACAAGAACAACAAAAAACAAAATGTACACACCTCAAAAAAAAAAAAAAAGCAAAAATAAAGCAAGAAACTAGGTACCTTCAAAACTGGAGCCATCCAAAGAAATGATAAAAAGAAGAGTTTTCCTTATTTGTGAAGCCCACCATCTAGGAGGGTGGCCATAACAAATAAGATCACCTACCCTCTTTTAATCTACTTTCTTGGATATTTTAATGATAGTTAATCCAAGCTAATGAGATGTTTTTGAAGTAAGGATTTATACACTCTACACTTAAATGAAATCCTTATATTCTCCTTGAATCTTGAGACTCACCAAGTCTTTATTTGAGGCTTCCTTAAAGGATATTAATGGTGGCTTCCTTATCCACCTTTTTTCTTGTATTGGTGGCTTCCTTTGGCCACGTAGTGTTGTAGATTTTTGTGCTAGTTTTATGCCTTTAACAACACAAACTAATTTCTTAAGAGTAACTAGTTAAAGATCAACTAGTATAGTGCTTAATGGATTAATAACACTTTTAATGATAATAAACGCTCAGAATGAATTCTAATGCACTCAATAATATTATACAATTCTTAAGAGTAATATTTAAAGAACCCTTAATAAATATTCTACAATTTTTAGTGCAATCAATATTGTAGAATGTAGTCTTCTTGCTTTCTAGATAGACAATACGTAGATGATAATTTTCATTCTTTCAAAAATATCCAACTTCTATTAATGTGCAAATATATCTTAAAATGAATTCTCCTTCTTGCACTTTCTAGAAGACTATAATTGTTGGAGATTTTGAGTAGATAAGTTGTCATTGATGTCAAGAGTGAGTGGTCATTAATGGCAAGCTTTCAACACCGATCAAGTGCGGTTTCGATAGGCGACATCGGTTTTAGGTTCTCCAGTTTCAGTTGATCAAGACCCGGTTCCAGGAAGTTAGATGAGGTAAAAGGAGATTTAAATTAATTAATATAATTTTATTATAAATTAATTTATTAATTAATTTAATTAACTCTTATGTTACTTAAGTTAATTATAAGTTAAATTTAATTTAATTATAAATTAATTTTTATTAATTTAAAGAAACCCTAAAAGGTTTATAAAGAAAAGTTTATAAATCAAATTTTTAAATTCGGTTTGAGCACCGACGTATTATAAACATCAAGGTACTTCATATAAATCAAGGAAAAAACCTTTGCCTTAGTTCTAACACTCCATGCAATTATTAATTTGAATGCCCCTAAGTTAAAAACGTGTGTAGAAGAGGAAGCAGTGATTCTTGTTTGAAAAGACTTCGACAGAAGAGAAGGGACAAGTAGGAGCTAGGCTCCACTCACATTGCACAAGTGATGTGTAGAATATACGGCGATGGCATAAGGAGTTAAGATGCTTGTTGGCAGGATGCAAGTTCGAATCCCACGGGGTTTGCATTTTGCAAAGAGGGAGGTAGTCATTATTTTAGAAGTGATGCCTAGCACGGGGAACAAAGGGAGGCTAGCACCTTCCCTTTCTTGTGGGAATGCCTAGCCCAGGTGGTGGGCTAGTACCTTGGTAAGGCACTCGATGATAGAGAGGTTTCAAGGTCGAAACCCATCGAGGCCCTTTTGGTAGTTGAGGAGGTATGCATTGACGTCTTGGTTGCTGGATTAATTGCGGGGTTGCTTTATTAATTTCTAAGATGCTAAAGTTTGAAAAAAAAAATGTTCCTTGTAAAGTTTATTTTACCTAAATAAAAATTTATGATTAAGTGTTGTTGAGGGAGATAAAAGGGTAGGCAATTATTTTTTCTAAAGGGTTATTTTTGAAAGTTTGATTAATTTAGATATTATAAGGAGCATCTTGAGTGATTATTTTTATGTGTAATTTTATGATCGCTAATTTCAAGAAGGAGTAATAAGGTGTATTTGAGATTGATTATTTTTGTGTTTAAAAAACATTTGAAAGAGAGTGTGATATTTGTCATTTAACTATTAAAATTGGCAAAGGAGAAAATTATGATTGAGATGGGTTTTTCTAAGGGTACTTCTACATAAAACAAAAGGTATGGGCACATATTCCTAGTGAGTGATTGTTGAATGTTGTGAATGCAAAGTTGGAGTGAAAAGGATTGTTTGGTAAGCATTATTGAGTGTGTTTTGAATTAATGCTTCAAGGTTTTCTAGAATAAAGAGTTGTTGATAAAACATTGTTTTATAAGCATTGTTGTTGAAGTGATTAAGTTTAGTGAACTTAAAATAGGGTTTGCAAAGATCATGAGTATCATTGTTATGTGAAGATTATTTTATAAGATTTTTTTTTGAAGTAATTAAGTTGAGTGAACTTGAACTAGGGTTTGCAAAGATCATGAGTATTATTGTTATGTGAGATTGATTGATAAGCATTGTTGGAAACATTTGAGTAAGTGTTCATATGCTTGGACTAGGGTTTGTGAGCAAGGATTATTACATTGAGTGATTGGTTGAGTAAGAGTTGGTTGAGCCTAGTCAAGTGGATGTGTTGAAGTGATTGTTCAAGTTCTATGAAATAAATTATTCTATATTCTGAGTTGAGTTGAGAAAGTGATTGATAGTTGGTGAATGTGAAGCATATTGAGTCTCTAACAATTATCTATATGTTTCTATGATAAAATAGAGATTGAAAATGATTGAGAGGTTGTGAGTGTCTAGCATATTGAGTCTCTAACAATTCTCTATATATGTTTCTAAAGGAGTGTTTGAAATTAATTGAGCATTGTGATTAGTGTGAAGAATATTGAGTCTCTAACAATTCTCTTTATGTTTTTATGAGTTTGGATAAATTCTTGAGAGGAATTATTGAGTATATTTAAGGTAAGTCTTTGATACAACTTGTGGACAGCTTTGTGTGAGCTTTTGTGGAAGCTTACAATATAGATTGAGAGCAAATTTAGATAAGTTCTAGTGAGGACGCAGATTTGGATAAGTTCTAGTGAGGACTTGTTGAGCAGATTTGAGGTAAGTCGTAGTGAAGACTTGAGAGTGAATTTGGCAATTTTTAGAGAGGACTTTTGAATAGATTAGTGTGAACTTCTCTAAAATCTTACAAGGTATATTTGAGACAAGTCTTTGAGAATACTTGTGAGTAGAGTTGATTGTTTGATTTGTTCAAACTTTGAGTTAAGGTTTGGGGTAGATCTAGTAGAGTTGATTTAAAAATTAGTTAAGCTTTGTGATAAGTCTTGAGGACATATATTGAGGATAGATTTGTGCTATACCGAAGGACTATGTTTAGTGTAGATCATAGGATAGATATTGAGGATAGATTTGTGCTATACCAAAGTACTATGTTTAGTGCAGATCAAAGGATAGATTTTGGTGTAGATTTGAGGATAGGTTTGTGCCAGACCAAAAATAGAGATTGAGAAAATTTGTGCTACACTGAAGAAATATGTTTAGTAGAGACTTGAGATAGATATTTGAAGGTGATAGAGTATAGAGGATGATAGTATCTAGTGGATAGAGATCCATTAGCCAGGGCAATGAGGATAGGTGTCTTCAGTGGATAGAGATTCATTTAGCAAGAGTGGTGGGGGTAGTAGTTCTTCTAGAATATCACCAGTTAGAGCTAAGGAGAAAGGAGATCTCATGTGGATAGATATCTATGAACTTGATTAGGGGATTGGTGTCTCCTTTATATAGAGATCCATAAACATTGTAATAGAGAAAGGATTCCCAAGAGATTGATTGAGAAAATTTTAGTGAAATATTTCTCCGTAGAGTAGCCCACATTGGGTGAACCACATAAAATTGGTGTCTCTATTGTGTATGATCATTTGTACCTTGCTTTTATTACTTTTTTTAATATTGCTATTTATACATTGCATAATATTGATTGGGAAAGAAAATTAAAAAGTGGTATTATACTATTCACCCCCCACTCGGTATAAGCTTGTGTTCTTTGATTGGTATCAGAGTAGGTTCCTTCGGAAGAGTTTAACAGCTTGAAGTAAAATCTTTCAAGAACACAATGGATTCTAATAATGTGTTCTCAGATAATTCAACACCAATTTTTGATAGAAGTGATTATATATATTGGAGTATGAGAATGAAGGTTCACCTTATGGCACTTGGCAATGAAATTTGGGAAGCAGTTGAAAATGGATACATACCACCAGTTGATCCACCTACAGATAAGGAAGGTAATCTTCTACAACATTACAATTCAAAAGCAATGAATGCAATTTTGAGAGGTTTGCATGGAAAAAAATCAATAAAAGTTATGAATTGTAAAGATGCAAAAGGAATTTGGGATAAGTTGCAAAGCATATATGAAGGAGATAAAAGTATCAAAAAGAAAAATATACGAAATCTCAAAGGACAATTTGAAGAGTTAATAATGAAGAATGAGGAAAAACAAGTACTTATATACTTCGGGTAGATGAGGTTGTTAATGCTATGCAAGTACTTGGACTTAATGTTGAAGAATCAGATTTTTGTGATAAGATATTAAGGTCTCTCCCAACAAGGTTTAGTGAAAATATTTTAGCTATAGAAGAAGCAAATGATGGTGATTCTTTGACAAGAGATATGTTACTTGGTATTCTCATAGCCTTTAAGTTAAGAATAAAAGAGTAACCTATTCCTCGAAAGGAAGCCACCTTCAAAGTAATTAATAAGACAAATGGTAAGAAGTTAGAATCGAGCAATGAGTCATCCAGTGATGAAGAAGCTAATTATGGCAGAAGGAATAAAGATTCAAGAAGATTTAAAGAAGTCAAAATCTATTAGATGTTTCAATTGTGCAAATTATAGTCACTATGCAATTGATTGTTAAGAAGCTAAAAATAAAATGATGAAGAAAAATAAGATCACAAGAACAGGGAATCAAAAAAATACAGGTATCAAAATAAAGGCAAGGATTGACAAGGTAGACAATGAAAGAAGTTCTTTAAAATACAAAAGAGGAGCTACTATGCAGACAATGCAAGTAAGTACTAAAGTGATAGTGATAATAGTTTTTTAGATAATGATAAATATGAAGTCCTATTTTTGATTGAAGAAAAAGAAGTCGAGAAAAGATCACCAATAATTCTCAAGTGTTTTAGATGTGGTACTTTTGGATATCTTGAAGATAGTTGTACAAGGAATGGTTTCAATTTTAGTGATGATGAATATGAGGATGCATTTGAAAGACCAGAAGAGAATATTCTAATGGAACTAGAAGAAGAAAAATATGATCCTATAGAAGACGATTCAAAAGAAAATGAAGATGTTGACAAAGGTAAACAAATAGAGGAAGAATAAAAAAAAGGAGGAGTTGATCTTGAGGGAGAACTTATTTATGCTCTTAAAACTTTAAATAAGGTAAGAAAGCAAAACTCCCAACTTGAGATTCAGTTTCAAGAATGTGATGAAGAAATATGAAAGCTTATAGAGGATCTAAACAAGTCAATGGATAAGGAAAATAAGTTCAAGGATAAGCTAGAAGCTAGAAGCAAAGGTCTTAGAATGTGAAAAGTTAGAACACAAATTAACTCTACTAAGGGAAGAGTTAGAAAAGTCCAAGATAAGCTACACAATTTTGAAAATAGTTTAAATAATTTGGATAAGTTGATCAAGGTACAAAGAAGGTCAACAAACAAAATAGATCTTGGTTTTGAACAGGCTCAAAAGAAACAAGAAGAAAATTCAACCTCAAGTTCTGAAGAAGAAGAAACTTTAGAAGAAGACAATGCAAGAGAAAGTGAGACTTTTGAGGATGAATTGGACAATAGAAAGTTCAACAAGGAAATGAACAATGCACAAAGAAGAAATAGATGGAACATGAACCAACATAGAGAAAAATATACTAAGAGACCAATGAGGTCAAGGCAAGGAAAATTCAATGGATGATGTTTCTCATGTCACAGATTTGGGCACATGGCTTCACAGTTCATGACACATGAAAGACAAGAGTATGGGAACTTCAGGAACAGAAAAATTTTCCATGGGTATTGCTACTCATGTAATAAGTTTTCTCACAAAGCAATGAATTGTAGGGTACATTACAGGAAAAAATATGGCTTCACCAGGAGAAATCCCAAGATATTTGCACCTCCAAGGAATAATAACATTAAGTGTTATAATTGCAATAATTTTGGACATACAACAAAGTGGCGTAGAGCAGACATTCCAGAATCAAGCATGAAGAGGAATAGGAATATGAACATGGACATAAATAGAAATAGGAAAATGGATAGGAACAAGAATAGGAATATAGAAAGAAATAGGAACATGGACATGAATAGAAATAGTCAAAGGAATTTGAAGGATCAGATAAGAAGGAAATAGGACAAAGGTAAATAACAGTGTTTGCTGGGAGTAGAAATACTCCCACCCCAGAATTAAACACCTCAACAGAAGGTGGGGGAGGGGCTAAGCTAAGAAACTTATTTTTAGCCCCGAGCCCTAAAGGTGACCCTTTGCTATTAGTGTCAAAGGGGGAGATATTTGAGTAAGAAGGAGAGATTTGGTTTAAGAGAGCATTGAGTCAGGGGGAGCAATGTCCTAGGGGGGCAGAACAAGAAAAAGGTTAAGTTTTTGGTAAAAAGAATTTGGGTTTCCATAAATGACAAATGGGGAGATTGTTGGACATTTTGAGTAGATAAGTTGTCATTGATGTCAAAAGTGAGTGGTCATTAATGTCAAGCTTTCAACACCAGTCTATGGCGGTTTCAGTGGGTAGCACATCAATTTTAGGTTCTCGAAAGGTTAGTCTTCAGTTGATCAAGACCCAGTTCCAAGAAGTCAGATGAGGTCCAAAGGGCAAAGAAGAGGCCTAGGAAAATAATATTATAATATTAAAAGAGATTTAATTATAAATTAATTAATATAATTTTATTATAAATTAATTTATTAATTAATTTAATTAACTCTTATGTTACTTAAGTTAATTATAAGTTAATTTTAATTTAATTATAAATTAATTTTTATTAATTTAAATAAACCCTAAAAGGGTTATAAAGCAAAGTTTATAAATCAAATTTTTAAATTTGATTTGAGCACCGACGTATTATAAACATCAAGGCACTACATATAAATCAAGGCAAAAACCTTTGCCTTAGTCCTAACACCCCATGCAATTATTAATTCGAATGCCCCTAAGTTAAAAACGTGCGCAGAAGAGGAAGCAATGATTCTTGTTTGAAAAGACTTCAACGGAAGAGAAGGGACAAGTAGGAGCTAGGCTCCACTCACATTGCACAAGTGATGCATAGCATAGCTGGTGATGGCGAAAGGAGTTAAGACGCTTGTTGGTAGGATGCAGGTTCGAATACCACAGGGTTCACGTTTTGCAAAGAGGAAGGTCGTCATTCTTTTTGAAGTGATGCCTAGCATGGGGAACAAAGGGAGGCTAGCGCCTTCCCTTTCCCATGGGAGCACCTAGCCCACGTGGTGGGCTAGCGCCTTGGTAAGGCACTCGGTGGTAGAGAGGTTTCGGGGTCGAAACCCACCGAGGCCCTTTTGGTAGTTGAAGAGGTATGCGTTGACGTCATATGCTTGGTTGCTTGATTAATTTTGGGGTTGCTTTATTAATTTTGGAGATGCTAAAGTTTGAAAAATAAAAATATTTTTGTGCCTTGTAAATTTTATTTTGCCTAAATAAAAATTGATGATTAAGTGTTGTTGAGGGAGATAAAAGGGTAGGCAATTATTTTTTTTGAAGGGTTATTTTTGAAAGTTTGATTAATTAAATTGGAGATTATAAGGAGCATCTTGAGTGATTATTTTTATGTGTAATTTGATGATTGCTAATTTCAAGGAGTAATAAGGTGTATTTGGGATTGATTATTTTTGTGTTTGAAAAATATTTTGAAAGAGAGTTAGTGTGATATTTGTCATCTAACTATTGAAATTGGCAAAGGAGAAAATTGTGATTGAGACAAGTTTTTCTAAGGGCACTTCTACATCAAACAAAAGGTATGGGCACATATTCCTAGTGAGTGATTGTTGAATGTTGTGAATGCAAAGTTGGAGTGAAAAGGATTGTTTGGTAAGCATTGTTGAGTGTGTTTTGAATTAATGCTTCAAGGTTTTCTGGAATAAAGAGTTGTTGATAAAACCTTGTTTTATAAGCATTGTTGTTGAAGTGATTAAGTTGAGTGAACTTGAACTAGGGTTTGCAAAGATCATGAGTATCATTGTTATGTGAAGATTTTTTTATAAGCATTGTTGTTGAAGTGAGTAAGTTGAGTGAAGAACTTGAACTAGGGTTTGCAAAGATCATGAGTATCATTGTTATGTGAGATTGATTGATAAGCATTGTTGGAAATATTTGAGTGAGTGTTCATATGCTTGGACTAGGGTTTGTGAGCAAGGATTATTACATTGAGTGATTGGTTGAGTAAGATTTGGTTGAGCCTAGTCAAGTGGATGTGTTAAAGTGATAGTTCAAGTTCTATGAAAAAAATTATTCTATATTCTAAGTTGAGTTGAGAAAGTGATTGATAGTTGGTGAATGTGAAACATATTGAGTCTCTAACAATTCTCTATATGTTTCTGTGATAAAAGAGAGATTGAAAGTGATTGAGAGGTTGTGAGTGTGAAGCATATTGAGTCTCTAATAATTCTCTATATGTTTCTAAAGGAGTGATTGAAAGTAATTGAGCATTGTGATTAGTGTGAAGCATATTGAGTCTCTAACAATTCTCTTTATGTTTCTATGAGTTTGGATAAGTTCTTGAGAGGAATTATTGAGCATATTTAAGGCAAGTCTTTGAGAAGACTTGTGGATAGCTTTGTGTGAGATTTTGTGGAAGCTTACAATACAGATTGAGAGCAGATTTAGATAAGTTCTAGTGAGGACTTATTGAGCAGATTTGGACAAGTTCTAGTGAGGACTTGTTGAGCAGATTTGAGGTAAGTCTTAGTGAATACTTGAGAGCATATTTGGCAAGTTCTAGAGAGGACTTGTGAATAGATTAGTGTGAGCTTTTGTGAAATCTTACAAGGCATATTTGAGACAAGTCTTTGAGAAGACTTGTGAGCAGAGTTGATTGATTGATTTGTTCAAACCTTGAGTTAAGGTTTGGGGCAGATCTAGCAGAGTTGATTTGAGATTGAGTCAAGCTTTGTGTTAAGGCTTGAGGACAGATATTGAGGATAGATTTGTGCTAGACCGAAGGACTATGTTTAGTGCAGATCAGAGGACAGATATTGAGGATAGATTTGTGCTAGACCGAAGGACTATGTTTAGTGCAGATCAGAGGATAGAGTTTGGTGTAGATTTGAGGATAGGTTTGTGCCAGACCAGAGACAGATATTGAGCAGATTTGTGCTAGACCAAAGGACTATGTTTAGTATAGATTTGAGATAGAGCTTTGAAGGTGATAGAGTATAGAGGATGATAGTCTCTAGTGGATAGAGATCCATTAGCCAGGGCAGTGAGGATAGGTGTCTTCAGTGGATAGAGATCCATTTAGCCAGAGCAGTGGGGGTAGTAGTTCTTCTAGAAGATCACCAGTCAAAGCTAAGGAGAAAGGAGTTCTCCTATGGATAGAGATCCACGAACTTGATTAGGGGATTGGTGTCTCCTTTGGATAGAGATCCATAAACATTGTAATAGGGAAAGGATTCCCAAGAGATTGATTGAGAAAATTTTAGTGAAATATTTTCTCCGTGGAGTAGCCCACATTGGGTGAACCACGTAAAATTGGTGTCTCTATTGTGTATGGTGATTTGTGCATTGCTTTTATTACTGTTGTTGATATTGCTATCTATACATTGCATAATATTGATTGGAAAAGAAAAGTAAAAAGTGGTCTTATATTGTTCACCCCCCTCTCAGTATAAGCTTGTGTTCTTCAATTGGTATCAGAGTGGGTTCCTTCGAAAGAGTTTAACAGCTTGAAGGAAAATATTTCAAGAACACAATGGATTCTAAGAATGTGTCCTCAGATAATTCAACACCAATTTTTGATGGAAGTGATTATATATATTGGAGTATGAGAATGAAGGTTCACCTGATGGCACTTGGCAATGAAATTTGGGAAGTAGTTGAAAATGGATACATACCACCATTTGATCCACCTACAGATAAGGAAGGTAAGCTTCTACAACATTACAATTCAAAAGCAATGAATGCAATTTTGAGAGGTTTGCATAGAATAAAATCAATAAAAGTTATGCATTGTAAAGATGCAAAAGGAATTTGGGATAAGTTGCAAAGCATATATGAAGGAGATAAAAGTGTCAAAAAGGTAAAGATACGAAATCTCAAAGGACAATTTGAAGAGTTAAGAATGAAGAATGAGGAAAACATTAGTACTTATCTACTTCGGGTAGATGAGGTTGTTAATGCTATGCAAGGACTTGGACTTAATGTTGAAGAATCAAATGTTTGTGATAAGATCTTAAGGTCTCTCCCAACAAGGTTTAGTGAAAATATTTCAGCTATAGAAGAAGCAAAGGATGGTGATTCTTTGACAAGAGATATGTTACTTGGTATTCTCACAGTATTTGAGTTAAGAACAAAATAGGAACCTAATATTTAGAAGGAAGCAACCTTCAAAGCAATTAAGAAGACAAAGGGTAAGAAGTCAAAATCGAGCAATGAGTCATCCAGTGATGAAGAAGCTAATTATGGCAGAAGGAATAAGGATTCAAGAAGATTTAAAGATGCAAAATTTGTTAGATGTTTCAATTGTGGAAAGTATGGTCACTATGCAACTGATTGTCAAGAAGCTAAAAATAACAATGATGAAGAAAAATAGGATCACAAGAACAGGGAATCAGAAAAATATAGGTACCAAAAGAAAGGCAAGGATGGACAAGGTAGACAAGGAAATAAGTTCTTTCAAAGACAAAAGAGGAGCTACTATGCAGACAAGGCAAGTAAGTACTCAAGTGATAGTGATAATAGTTTTTTAGATAATGATAAAGATGAAGTCCTATTTTTTATTGAAGAAAAAGAAGAAGTCAAGAAAAGGTCACCAATAATTCTCAAGTGTTTTAGATGTGGTAATTTTGGACATCTTGAAGATAGTTGTACAAGGAATGGTTTCAGTTTCAGTGATGATGAATATGAGGATGCATTTGAAGGACCAGAAGAGAATATTCTAATGGCACTAGAAGAAGAAGAAGATGATCCTATAGAAGACAAGTCAAAATAAAATGAAGATGTTGACAAAGGCAAAAAAATAGAGGAAGAATCAGAAAAAGGAGTTGATCTTGAGGGAGAACTTATTTATGCTCTTAAAACTTTAAAGAAGGTAAGAAAGCAAAACTCCCAACTTGAGATTCAGTTTCAAGAATGTGATGAAGAGAGAGGAAAGCTTATAGAGGATCTAAACAAGTCAATGGCTAAGACAAAGAAGTTCAAGGATAAGCTAGAATAAAAAGGTCTTAGAATGTGAAAAGTTAGAACAAGAAGTAGCTCTACTAAGGGAAGAGTTAGAAAATTCCAAGGATAAGCTACACAAGTTTGGAAAGAGTTCAAAGAATTTGGATAAGATGATCAAGGTACAAAGAAGGTCAAAAAACAAAACAGGTCTTGGTTTTGAACAGGCTCAAAAGAAACAAGAAGAAAAGTCAACCTCAAGTTCTGAAGAAGAAGAAACTTTAGAAGAAGACAATGTAAGAGAAAGTGAGACTTCTGAGGATGAGTTGGACAACAGAAAGTTCAACAAGGAAAGGAACAATGCACAAAGAAGAAATAGATGGAACATGAACCAACATAGAGAAAAATAGACTAAGATACCAATGAGGTCAAGGCAAGGAAATTTCAATGGATGATGTTTCTCATGTCATAGATTTGGGCACATGGCTTCATAGTGTAGGACACATGAAAGACAAGAGTATGGGAACTTCAAGAACATGTAGCTTTTCCATGGGTATTGCTACTCATGTAATCAATTTTGGTCACAAAGCAATGAATTGCAGGGTACATGATAGGAACATATATGGCTTCACTAGGAGAAATCCCAAGACATTTGCACCTCCAAGGAATAATAACATTAAGTGTTATAAGTGCAATAATGATGGACATACAACAAAGTGGTGTAGAGCAAACATTCCAGAATCAAGCATGAACATGAATAGGAACAAGAACAAGAATAGGAAAAGAATATGGACATGGACATGAATAGGAACATGAATATGGACAGGAACAAGAACATGAATATGGAAAGGAACAGGAACATGGACATGAACAGGAATAGTCAAAGGAATTAGAAGGATCAAATGAGAAGGAAAGAGGATAAAGGTAAAGAATAGTGCTTGCTAGGAGTAGAAATACTCCCACCCTAGAATTAACCACCTCAAGAGGAGGTGGGGGAGGGACTAAGCTAAGAGACTCATTCTTAGCCCCGAGCCCCAAAGGTGACCCTTTGCCATTGATGTCAAAGGAGGAGATATTTGAGTAAGGGGGAGAGATTTGGTTTAAGAAGAGAGCATTGAGTCAGGGGGAGCAATGTCCCAAGGGGAGCAGAACAAGAAAAAGATTAAGTTTTTGGTAAAAATAATTTGGGTTGCCATCAATGACAAAGGGGGAGATTGTTGGACATTTTGAGTAGATAAGTTTTCATTGATGTCAAGAGTGAGTGGTCATTAATGTCAAGCTTTCAACACCAGTCAGTGGCATTTTCAGTGGGCAGCATCGGTGTTCTCCAATTTCAGTTGATCAAGACCCAGTTCTAGGAAGTCAGATGAGGTAAAAAGGGCAAAGAAGAGGGAGATTTAAATTAATTATAAATTAATTAATATAATTTTATTATAAATTAATTTATTAATTAATTTAATTAACTCTTATGTTACTTAAGTTAATTATAAGTTAATTTTAATTTAATTATAAATTAATTTTTATTAATTTAAATAAACCCTAAAAGGGTTATAAAGCAAAGTTTATAAATCAAATTTTTAAATTTGATTTGAGCGTCGACGTATTATAAACATCAAGGCATTGCATATAAATCAAGGCAAAAACCTTTGCCTTAGTTCTAACACCCCATGCAATTATTAATTTGAATGCCCCTAAGTTAAAAACATGTGTAGAAGAGGAAGCAACGATTCTTGTTTGAAAAGACTTCAGTGGAAGAGAAGGGACAAGTAGGAGCTAGGCTCCACTCACATTGCACAAGTGGTGCATAGCACAGCTGGCAATGGTGGAAGGAGTTAAGATGCTTGTTGGTAGGATGTAGGTTCGAATCCCACGGGGTTCATGTTTTGCAAAGAGGAAGGTCATCGTTCTTTTTGAAGCAATGCCTAGCACGGGGAACAAAGGGAGGCTAGCGCCTTCCATTTCTCATGGGAGTGCCTAGCCCACGTGGTGGGCTAGCACCTTGGTAAGGTGCTCAATGGTAGAGAGGTTTCGGGGTCGAAACCCATCGAGGCCCTTTTGGTAGTTGAAGAGGTATGCGTTGACGTCATATGCTTGGTTGCTTGATTAATTTTGGGGTTGCTTTATTAATTTTGAAGATGCTAAAGTTTGAAAAATAAAAATATTTTTGTGCCTTGTAAAGTTTATTTTGCCTAAATAAAAATTGATGATTAAGTGTTGTTGAGGGAGATAAAAGGGTAGGCAATTATTTTTTCTAAAGGGTTATTTTTGAAAGTTTGATTAATTAAATTGGAGATTATAAGGAGCATCTTGAGTGATTATTTTTATGTGTAATTTGATGATTGCTAATTTCAAGGAGTAATAAGGTGTATTTGGGATTGATTATTTTTGTGTTTGAAAAATATTTTGAAAGAGAGTTAGTGTGATATTTGTCATCTAACTATTGAAATTGGCAAAGGAGAAAATTGTGATTGAGACAGGTTTTTCTAAGGGCACTTCTACATCAAACAAAAGGTATGGGCACATCTTCCTAGTGAGTGATTGTTGAATGTTGTGAATGCAAAGTTGGAGTGAAAATGATTGTTTGGTAAGCATTGTTGAGTGTGTTTTGAATTAATGCTTCAAGGTTTTCTAGAATAAAGAGTTGTTGATAAAACCTTGTTTTATAAGCATTGTTGTTGAAGTGATTAAGTTGAGTGAACTTGAACTAGGGTTTGCAAAGATCATGAGTATCATTGTTATGTGAAGATTGTTTTATAAGCATTGTTATTGAAGTGATTAAGTTGAGTGAACTTGAACTAGGGTTTGCAAAGATCATGAGTATCATTGTTATGTGAGATTGATTGATAAGCATTGTTGGAAACATTTGAGTAAGTGTTCATATGCTTGGACTAGGGTTTGTGAGCAAGGATTATTTCATTGAGTGATTGGTTGAGTAGAGTTGGTTGAGCCTAGTCAAGTGGATGTGTTGAAGTGATAGTTCAAGTTCTATGAAATAAATTATTCTATATTCTGAATTGAGTTGAGAAAGTGATTGAGAGTTGGTGAATGTGAAGCATATTGAGTCTCTAACAATTCTCTATATGTTTCTATGATAAAGAGAGATTGAAAGTGATTGAGAGGTTGTGAGTGTGAAGCATATTGAGTCTCTAACAATTCTCTATATGTTTCTAAAGGAGTGATTGAAAGTAATTGAGCATTGTGATTAGTGTGAAGCATATTGAGTCTCTAACAATTCTCTTTATGTTTCTATGAGTTTGGATAAGTTCTTGAGAGGACTTATTGAACAGATTTAAGCCAAGTCTTTGAGAAGCCTTGTGGACAAATTTGTTAGAGATTTTTGTGGAAGCTTACAATACATATTGAGAGCAGATTTAGATAAGTTCTAGTGAGGACTTATTGAGAAGATTTGGACAAGTTCTAGTGAGGACTTGTTGAGCAGATTTGAGGTAAGTCTTAGTGAAGACTTGAGAGCAGATTAGGCAAGTTCTAGAGAGGACTTGTGGACAGATTAGTGTGAGCTTTTGTGAAAGCTTACAAGGTATATTTGAGACAAGTCTTTGAGAAGACTTGTGAGAAGATTTGATTGTTTGATTTGTTCAAACCTTGAGTTAAGGTTTGGGGCAGATCTAGCAGAGTTGATTTGAGATTGAGTCAAGCTTTGTGTTAAGGCTTGAGGACAGATATTGAGGATAGATTTGTGCTAGATCGAAGGACTGTGTTTAGTGCAGATCAGAGGATAGATATTGAGGATAGATTTGTGCTAGACCGAAGGACTGTGTTTAGTGCAGATCTGAGGATAGAGTTTGGTGCATATTTGAGGACAGGTTTGTGCCAGACTAGAGACAGAGATTGAGCATATTTGTGCTAGACTGAAGGACTATGTTTAGTACAAATTTGAGATAGAGCTTTGAAGGTGATAGAGTATAGAGGATGACAAGTCTCTAGTGGATAGAGATCCATTAGCCAGGGCAGTGAGGATAGGTGTCTTTAGTGGATAGAGATCCATTTAGCCAGAGCAGTGGGGGCAGCAGTTCTTCTAGAAGATCACCAGTCAGAGCTAAGGAGAAAGGAGTTCTCCTATGGATAGAGATCCACAAACTTGATTAGGGGATTGGTGTCTCCTTTGGATAGAGATCCATAAACATTGTAATAGGGAAAGGATTCCCAAGATATTGATTGAGAAAATTTTAGTGAAATATTTTCTTCATGGAGTAGCCCACATTGGGTGAACCACGTAAAATTGGTGTCTCTATTGTGTATGGTGATTTGTGCATTGCTTTGATTACTATTGTTGATATTGCTATCTATACATTGCATAATATTGATTGGGAAAGAAAAGTAAAAAGTGGTCTTATACTAGTTCACCCCCCTCTCAGTATAAGCTTGTGTTCTTAAATAATATGAGCCCTTCTTCTTGCAAATTTAATCCAAATATGGTGCTTAATAGAATTTTATAATGAACCCTAATTTAAGTTCAACTAATTGCACTCTAGTTGCTTACCTTTAATGGCTTCTGTAGTGGATGTAGATCTTGGTATTTTGTTTCACCAAGTTGTTGCTTTGTAGTGGATGAATTCGTAGCTTCTTGCTAGCTGTCTATAACAACTTCTTACTTCACCAAACTATGGTCTTAAACTTTCTATCTTGAGCCTTAGGTTTGGTGGCTTGATCCTTATAGTGATCTTCTACCTTTTTTGTAGATTTAGAGAACTCTTTTCTTTAAACTTGTGTCTTCTTGATCTATTATACAAGTCAATTTCGGATCAACTTTTTCACTCTCTTCCCCCTATTTTTATTAATTTCTTCTAATCTCTCTTAAGCATTTGCTTGAAGCATAATGTAAAAATGTAACATGTATCTCTCATAATGAAAGTAAAAGGGAATGAAAGTGAGAGAGAGAGAGAGAGAGAGAGAATGTGTATTTTTGTTTTGCCTATTTTGCATCTCAACTAATCTAACTACTAACTTACTAACTTGCTACTAAACAATCTACTAACCAACTAACTTGCAATTTACTAATTATCATATTAATCAATAGGGTTAAAAATGAATCAACTTACTAACCACAACTTTAGTATTTGATTAAAATTTACTTAATCTTGCAACACAATTTATATTTTCTAAACACCTATTGAATCCAAAAGAATCCACTCTATCGGTAGCAAGTCATTTTTGGGTCCTCGTACCCATACCCTTTTGGGTAGCTTGGTTGACCTTGGGTGAGATGAATTGGCAATTCATTAGGCTATAGCAAAACCTTAAAATGAACACTAACTTACTAACTTATTGACTATCTAAAATTTAAAAAATGTTTTATGGTTCAATTCAAGTTAGTTTATTTTGTTGCAAGATGATTGTTATGGTTAGTTACCTTCTTATTGCAAGTTAATCTATTGCAAGTTGATCTTGGTTTATTTCCTTTATTCAATTGTAATATGGTTATAGTTGTTTATTGCAAGATGGTTATAATAGTTCATGATGATGTTGATTATCTTTCATGATGATGCTTATCTCTCTTGATGATTCTTAATTTTGATTATCTTTCATGATGTTTATCTTTCATGATGATTATCTTTGATGATTGAAAAGTAGATTACTTGAAAGTTATGTTTTTTTTATATGCAAGTATGTTTATCTACTTTCTTATTACATCATTTATTTCCTTTGTCAATGCATCTTATGTTTTGATTATGTTCACTTTCTAGAATGGTTGATCATGGAATCTCCTTCACACCTAAGCACATCCTTGATGGATAAAATTTTGGAATATGGGAACCAAGGATGAGGGCTGAATTTCAAGCAAGAAATTTATGGCCCATTGTGAATGGAGATGAAGCAATCCCAACCCAGGCAAGGGCACTTGAGACATACAACAACAAGATTCACCTTGCACTTTCCATGATTATCAATAGTGTGAGTGATGAGATATTTCTCACTATAATCCATTGTGAGCATGCTAAAGGTGCATGGGATTTGCTAAAACAAGTCCATCTAGGGTCCAACACATCAAGGAAATTCACTTTATTGTCCAAAATTCTTAGCACTATGCAAGGTGAAGAAGAAAGTGCCTTGATCTTCCTCTCAAAGATGAAATACATGAGAACTCAACTATTGGCTTGTAATTATGATTGGATAAGTGAGAAGCTCTTAAGAATTATCATTTTGAGAATATTTTCAAACAAGTTCAAGAATTTTGTCACCATTATTGAGACTAGGCTAGAGCAAGAAGAGGATGGCATTCCTCTCAACACTCTTTCACAATTCTTGATTCAACATGAAGAGTCTCTTAATAGAGACAAAGTGAATTGTCAAGTTTTCAAGGAGAAGAATGTTGCCTTGAGTGCCACTAAGGCTTCCTTCAAGAAGAAATACAAGGGAAGGAAAAATTAAAATTTCCAACCCACAAGCCTAGATTTTATTTCACTTGCAAATTTTGTGGCAAGAAAGTCCACAAGGAATAAAATTGTTTCAAGAAGAAGAAGATTGCAGAAAAGGAAGAGCAAGAAAAGGCTAAGGGACAAGGACCTAAGAAATGGTTTTGCAAGGGAAAAAAAAAGAACAACAATGTAAAGCAAAATTCTAATAAAAATGCCTTTGTTTGTGCCCTCTACTCCATTGAATCATCTACTTATAATGAATGGGTGTTAGATTTTGGATGCACTAACCATGTGTTTTGAAAAGGATAAGTTTGTGGACTTTCATAAGCACTCTTCAGATTCAGTTGTCATTGGTGATAGTACTAGACTTCAAGTAGAAGGTGTTGGCAATGTTGTAATTGAAGGGAAATTACTATATAATGTCCTATATGTGCCTAACCTTAGGAGAAATTTAATTTCAGTTTAGCAAGTTGCTAGAAGTGGTCACACTATTTAGTTCAACGCAACTTCATGGAGCATTAGGAAAGGTATACTACCAATCATTACAGGTTATGTGAATAATACTATTTATGTGTTAGGTGATACTCCTCCTAAAGTGTGTTTAGCAACTAATGTTTCTCCTAGTAGCAAGCTTTGGCACTTAAGGTTAGGCCATACAAACTATCAAAATATTCAAATGATGAAGTCCAAAAATTTGGTTGAAGGCTTGCCTAACATTTCACCTATTCATGGTTTGTGTGAAACATGCATATTAGGCAATATGAGCAAACAAAAGTTTGCAAAGGACAAGTCAACAAGGGCCACACAAATTCTTCAACTCATTCATACAGATATTATGGTTTCATTAAAACCATTACATGTTAGATCACTTGGTGGTGCATCCTATATTCTCACCTTTATAGATGATTATTCAAGAATGATCTTTGGGTATCTACTTAAGAATAAATCAAGTTGTTTTAATAAATTCAAGGAGTTCAAATATTTGGTAGAAAATAAAAAGGGAGCAAAGATCAAAATGATTAGAAGTGACAATGGAGGGGAGTACAATAGCAATTATTTCAATGAGTTTTGTTCTTCTCATGGGATAAAAATGTATTTTACTTGTCCATACACTCCTCAATAAAATGGTATTTTATCAAAAGGTATTTTACTTGTCCATACACTCCACTTACCTCAATTTCTTTGGGGTGAAGCAGCCAATACAACAATATACATTCTTAACAGGTGTCCTTGAAAATTAGTTGAGGGGAAGATTGCTTATGAGGTTTGGAATGGTAAGAAGCCAAAATTTTCACACTTAAGAGTGTTTTTATGTGATGCATTTTCATATATTCCTTCAAAAAAGAGGAAGAAATTGGACAAAAAGTCTCAAAAATGCATCTTTGTTGGCTATGATGTAGAACATAGGGGCTACAGGTTATACTCACCTTCGTCACGCATTGTATTTGTTTCAAGAGATGTCAAATTCAATGAAGACCTTCTTGAGTTAGAAAAGGGTGGGCCTTGTGTCATAAGGACCAAGTGGTTGGATCATTCTAGGGGTCCTAAAGAGTAGAATTCAGTTAGCCAAAGGATAACTAGAAGTATGGCCCTTAACATATCTCTTATAGCTAAGATAGAGAACGATCATGAGCCTACTTCTTACCAAGAAGCTTCACAACACTCTTGTTGGGTTGATGCCATGAAGGTTGAGATGGATTCTCTTCTAAAGAATAAAACTTGGGATCTAGTGCCTTATCCTAATAAGAGAAATGTTATTGGGAACACGTGGGTCTATAGAATCAAGTACAATTCTAATGGATAGATAGAAAAGTATAATGCTATATTGGTTGCTAAGGATTATGCTCAAAAAAATGGCATCGACTATGATGAAACCTTTACACCAATTGCCAAAATGCCCACCATTTGGCTTCTCATTGCTATTGTTGCTACTCAAGGTTGGCAGATTTTTTATCTTGATGTGAAAGGTGCCTTTCTAAATGGTGATTTGGATGTGGATATCTACATGAGTAAACCACAAGGATTTGTTGTACAAGGTAAGGAAACACTCGTGTGTAAACTAAAGAAAACTTGTACGGTCTGAAGCAAGCACCTAGAGCATGGAACATGAATATTTTAGGTTACTTCTTATCTCTTGGTTTTGATAAATTCTATTCAGATACATATCTCTATGTGCTTAGTAAGGATAACTTGGTCATTTTAATTGTTCTATTTGTTGATGACCTTGTTATGACTGGAAATGAGAATGAGGCCATTTTTTATTTCATTTCCAAATTAAAGTCAGAGTATGAAATGACTGACCTTGGTCTTCTACACTACTATATTGGCATGCAAGTTTATCAGCATGAGGATTGTACCTTTTTAAGTCAATCCAAGTATATTGAAGATCTTCTTAAGAGGTTTGATTTGGAGGATGGGAATACTACTTCAATTCCTATTTCTATAGGGGTTAGTAAGTACAAAATCTCAGTTGGTTGATGCTACATTGTATAGGCAACTCATTGGTAGTCTTCTTTATGTTACCATCCCAAGGCTAGATATTGCTTTTACAATTGGTATGATAGCTAGGTTCATGCAAAAACCTTATATTGAGAACTTATAAGCTACCAATAAGATTTTAAAGTACCTTTTAGGTACTAGAGATTTGGCACTCAAGTATTCTAGGCTTCCTTCCTTTGCTCTTTTCAGCTATGCTGATTCTGATTTTGGAGGGGATAGAATAGACAGAAAGTATACCACAACATATGTTTTTAGTATTGGGTCTGTAGCTATCTCTTGGTCTTCCAAGAAGCAAGATATAATTTCTCTTTCTACAATGGAAGCAGAGTATAAGGCTACGACAGCAGCTGCACAGGAATCAATTTGGCTTCGTATCCTCATGAAGTAAATTGGCTTTTAGCAATTTGGTCCTTCGTGTTTGCTCTTTGATAATAAATCAGCTATTACCTTGTCTAAAAATCTTGTAATGCATCAAAGAAAAAAGCATGTTGAAATCCAAGCCCACTTTATTAGAGAGAAGGTATTAGATGGGACTATTTAGTTGGAGTATTGCCCATCATCTTCTATTTTTTTTTATTTGTTCACCAAACCTCTTTCCAAGGAGTAGTTTTGTAAGCTGAGGGACTCACTTGGTTTGGTGAATACATCCTCAAAGGGGAATGAAGTGTAGTTACACTTGTGTGATGATCACTTCATCCTTATGAGGTATTTTGTGCTATATATATGAGTTGATCTTTGGTGGTATAATTGCTTTTTGCATCTCTTTTGAACATGGTACTTTCTTGTTTGCCTTGTGCAAATTTTGTACATGTTACTTTGTAGATGGCATTGTGCAATTATGGTATATGATGTAATTGCTTTATGTGACTCTTTTACATGGTACTTTCTTTTTGCCTTGTGTAACTTTGTACATGTTTTTATGTAGTTGGCATTATGCAATTGGTTTATCATGGTACTTTCTTGTTAGCATTTATGCTACTTTTGTACATGATATTTTATGGTTGGATTTATGCAACCGGTGTGCACACTTTATTATTTTCATATACCTTATGCAACTTTTGTACATGGTACTTTAGAGTTTGCATTATCATGGTACTCCTTTTTTGCTTTATGCAACTTTGTACATGATATTTTTTGATCAACTATATAGCACGTGACTATAAGTATGGCTTGGCATATTTTTGTGATGACTTATAGTTCACTATTTGTTAGATCAGTTTTGTTATCATATTTGGATATTCATATATGTTGTGGTGAATATATTTATGATGATGTATCTAACTGATCTTATGTTGAGCTGCTTGTAGCTTGCAGGTACTTTCGTTTGGGGTTTTGCAAGCTTACTGAAGACACCCTTGTGATGTTTTCTTCTTGTCATTTGCAACCACTTGTGGTTGATAAATGGCTTTGTAAGCTGCTTGTATATGAAGCTACTCTGTTGGGGACTTGCAATCTCATTTTGGCTCATTTTGTATTGGTGCCTTATTGTAGACCATTCTTGGTCATAGAAGCTCATTGTAACTATATTACTCATTTGATTCTCATCCTCGTTTGTATCTTTAGGGGGAGAATGTTTCTTTGTTTCATAATTCCTTTCTCCAATATTGCATTAAGGGGGAGTGTTGGAATATGTAATGCAACATTGTGTAAATTATTCTTAGACTAAAATATAAATTCTAAAGAATAATATTTGAATTAGAAAATAATTCTATTTTATGTAAAAATATTCCCACCCAATTAATAAATAAAATAAGGGTGCTAGGAATATTTAATTTGTGAAAAAAAGTTATTTCCTCTTTTTTAGCAAATATTAAAAAGTAACCAATAACTTTTTAATATTTGATAGATGCCACTTGTCACACATATCAAGATAATATTGTGATAAGATTTGTCACACATATCAAGATAAGATTGTGATAATGTTTGTCACACATATCAAGATAATATTGTGATAAGATTAGGGTAATTTTAGGGTTGTAGTATAAAATCTTCTCTTTAAATAGGGGTGTTGTCTACTACATCTTGTCATATCATGTTGATGCATATTGTTGCACAACATTGAAGCATTCTTGTATTGTTGAATCATTGAGTAATATAATGAGCTTCATAGTGGATGTTTCCCTTCTTCATTTGAAGTAAGGTTTTACCACTTGATATTGGTGTTGTGGGTTTTCCTCTTTTGTGTGATTGATCTTGTGGAGCATTGTTCGATATTGGGGAGACTTTACTTATCTCACACTTCACTGGATTCTTCTTCTAGATTTGGCACCACTCCTTACCAAATTCTTCTTCTCTTGGGCTTGTTGTTGAATGGTGATAATTATCCCAATTCCTTCACTATCAAGAGCTTTGCCCTTAGTAGTGTATTTCTCCATTGAGTTCTCTTAGGAATTCTTTTAATGATGCTTCTATGAACTCCGCAATAAGGCTCTCCAAGCCTTCTATTTTTGCTTGAGACCTTTTCTAGGTCTTCTATCTTGTAGCTTCTCTAGTATTCCAACTAAGATTTTTTCTTCAACCTTCTACTTTTGGAAGTGTTGGTGATGAGATATTCTTCTTGGATATTTGATTCTACTACTTCTAGATTTTGGAATGGCACTTCACTGGTTATTTCTCTTTATTTTACAATTTGGAGGCTTTGGTGGAGATCACCAATCTCCTATTTCTTGGACTCTTCTTTGGATTCTTATTATGAATCAAGAACTTTGTCTTCTGAATAAAGAATTATTTTTTGAAATTTTCTTTAGATTTAAAGCTTATATGGCCTTCTTTTCTGGATCAATACTTATCTGGCCTTTTATTTTTCAAGGCTTCTTTGGCCTTTTGTTCTTAAAGGCTTCTCTGGCCTTTTCTTCTTCTCGGCTTCTTTGGTCTTTTCTTCTTCAAGGATTCTCTATACTATTCTTCTTCTAGGCTTCTTTGGCTTATTCTTCTTCTAGGCTTCTCTGGCATTTTCTTATTCTGCACTCTAAAAGTATTGATTTTGAAAAGAGATCACCAATATCCTATCTCCTCCTTGACTCATCTTCTAGAGTCTCTTCTTCCTTGAGTTTGTTATAAGGCTACTGTGACCTTTTTCTTCAATTTTGCACTTCGCAAGATTGCAAATATTATAATGGAACCTTTCTTGAGGTCTTTGAAATATTCAATATTCTTCCTTGTTTTTGCAAGTTTTGGAATGATTCTAAGAAGATATTCTTCTTAACTCTCTTGTAGGAAGCTTTCCAAACTTTTTTCTGAATCTCCTTTTCTTGCAACAAGTTGTTAGAAACTAGAACAGAAGAACTTATAAATATGGAGATAATAATATTCACTAGTTGATTTTTTAATCTAGTGGTATGAATGTTGAGTCCTAGTATTCACAAGTTTTTTTGTAACTCTATGGAAATACTCTAGCCATATGTAATCTGATAATTTCTATAACTAAGATTTTATCTCAATCCTCACTTGTGATTCTCTCCCTATTCCTATTGACCTATTGGAATTCTCTTATGATGACTTTTATAAGTGGTGGTGCACATTGGCGAGTCTAGTTTCCAAAAGTCCAAAGAGGAACTATGATGGATGTAGGTCCTCCTATTCCTATCTCGATTCACCATGGCTTTGATACCACTATTATATTTTGAGGATATATGTAGTAGGAGAGATCTAACATAGGTCCTGATAAGATGAAATAAAGTGAGTTTGCAATATGACTAATTTATATTATAAATATAAAATGGTCTAAATACAATGCAGTATTGAGGATATGGTCACTCCATTAATATAAGCTAAAGAACTAGATTGTGCTCCATACAAGAGCTCTACCACTACTCTCTACTACAATGTTCTTGGTATCTATATGTTGCATCTTATGATCTATCACTAATATTCCCTTTATATAGAAAAATATATTCCTTGGCCAACACTCTACCTAGTTGTACAAGTGGATACCTTGCACATTAAAACATGCACATTGACACTTGTGCATTTATTACATTGCTTGAAGCAAGTAGCTAACTTCCACCTAAAGTAATCTCTACTCTAACTATGTACCAAGGGTGGTAAATTTACATGATTCAAATGATGTAATATACTCTAACTCTAATAATTCTCATCTCTTTAAAGAGGTGAGCACCCCCTAAACTTGTTGACCACTACTTGGTGGTCTAAGGTGCCACTAAGTGAGGCTACCTATGTGCTAGTGGGAGTGCCTTCATCCTCATGCCACATTGATCCTTTCTATTTGGTTTATTTATGTTTTTCTATATCACCTATATGTTGTCACATGGTGCAATGTGTTTGACTATTAAATATTGTGTGGCCACATGTTGTCACCCTATTGGTAGAATCTAACCCTTTTGTAGTGGGTTCTGGTGTATATCCCACATTGAATATGTGGGGGTGCCTCAATGCCACATTAGGAGGAAGCCTCTCTTTTGTGAATGACCACCAAGTGGTGGTCATAAATGTCATCACTTAGATATGGTTAGCGTATCATTATTTAGCATGGCCTATCAACCTATTTGTTATTTTTAGCATTGTGTTCTAGACCCTCGTGTTGTTGACATACCTGTGTTTGTGTGTTGATCGATGGAGTTGGTTGTTGAACTCTTGAAAACCCTTTTTTTTGCTTATAAGGATGGTATTTTATCAAAATATTAGAGGGTGCTTTATCAAATTAAAGTAATGGCATTTCATTTACAAAAGGGAATGATAATGATTTTATTTAAATTAAAGAAAGGATTTTAGATGACTTATTTTTAAGTAGCTAATTGATTAAGGGTATGGGACCTTAATTAGTTAAATAAATGGTTTGTTTTTAAGTATTTAATTGATTAGAAGTATGGGCTTTTAGTTGATTAAAGAAAGATATTTTTATGAGCATTTAATTGATTAAAAGAATGGGCTTTTAGTTGATTAAAGAAAGATAGTTTTATGTAAGTAATTGATTGATTAAGGGTATGGGACCTTAATTGATTAAAGAAAAGGGTTTTTAAGTATTTAATTGGTTAAGGGTATGGGACCTTAATGGATTAAAGAAATGGATTTGTATGATGAAAAGCATGAGCCTTTGATTGATTAAAGGGAAGGTTGTGAATTACTCTATGTTTGATAAAATGACTCTCCTTTTATTGATGAGAATAAGAGTGGATGTATGGGATTCCCTCTAATGTTGAGTAAATGATTCATGAATGGATGCATTGAATAGTTTTGTATAGTTGCAATTTGGCATCCAAATTATAAATGCACCTGTTTCATAAGTTATTTAGTAGATGCATTTAGATGCATGCTTCATAAGATCCATGAGTTGTCCTAATCCCTTACCACCATCAATTGAGTGATGGAAATAAGAAGGACCAAGGAGGACACTTAGATCCAAAATATTTACCATTGATATATGTTGTAGTGAAATCTTAGTATGGAAACATGTTTGGAATAGACTCTAGTTGAGAAATATCCTATTTGGATAATGTTGTAATGCTTTATTCTTTTAAAAGTATGGAAGTACTTTTACCATACTTGGATTATGTAATGATTTAATATATGAATGAAAGATGTATCTCTTACTTGTTTTTTAAGAATCTTTGATGTTGTAGTTTCATAAACTATTCCTTTGTTTAAATGTTTTAGTTAGATCATGATGTCTTATTTAAGTACCTTCTTTGATGCTTTTGTAGATATTATTCCATGTTTAAATTAAGTAGATAGACTTAATCATATCCTTCTAAATAAAGAATTATTAGAATATCTTATGATTTAATGTAGTTAGATGATTAGAATTGATATCTAATTTATGATTATGCTTATGTGTTAGAAGTAGAGAAGGAAGCCTAAGGGATTATGGGATCCCTTAGGAAGGAACTTGGGGTAACCTTGATTTAAATATCTCTTCAAAGAAACTAAACTAGATAGATTTACAAAACATCTTGTAGATTTAAATGAACTTAGTTATCACCAAGAGAAATATGAGGGAATAAGTTAGCTCATCGTGGAGATGATATGGATAGCTTATTGGCAATATACGTAGTATACCTACACATATGGACTTGTGTATGGTGTAGTGATGGGCATACCCTTTTAACTGACCAAAGGGGATAAGTTAGCTCATCATAGAGATGAGATAGATAGCTTATTTGTGATATGCCTAGTATACCTACATAGATGGACTTGTGTATGGTATAGGGATGGGCATATCCTTAATAGATTAAGTAAGGAGATAGATTGGCTCACAAAAATAGGATAGTCAACTTAAAATGTTAAATTAGGTTTTATTTAAATTGTAGATTGGCATACACTAGTTAGGGTTATGTAAATCCCTCTCGAGTATATGTTTGTAAAAAACTAAACAAACATACTTTTTTTGCCTAAGTAGTTTAGTCAATTTTTTTGGGTCATTACATTTGGTATCAGAGCTCTAGGTACGATGGACTATAGATGCTTTCATGGAATGTGCTAAGGATTTAGGTATCTTCCTATTTAGGCTTGTGCTTAGTTCTTAAGCTAAAGCTGGGAGGACCTAGAATTTCCCAATTTCTAGAATTCTAGAGATTTGACCCCTAGGATATGTGTTGGTTATTTGTATAGTAAGTGTGGCCATTAGTAATGGAATTAAATGGTAATTTTTAGAACAACACCCCATGTAAAGTGAGGGTGGTTTTAGTAAGAAAACTTTATAGTTAGCTTATGTGGATGACGTATTTAGCTAGAGTTAGTAGTACAGTTCAAGGAAGAAGTTGTAACCTAACATAGTATTATTTCTTTTGTGTGACTAGGATAAATGACACCAAAGACAAGAAGAGAGAAGTCTATTCCTCCAAATAGGTGGACCCAATAGAGCAATGTTGAGGAAAGATCTTGAGATGAAAATTTGGGAAATTCTAGCAGAGAGGTAGAGAACCTCACTGTGATAGTCACCATGATGCAAGAACAAATGGAGCAATAGAGATAGTTGCTGGAGACCATAGCGAACCGGGATTTGTAGGCTAGGAATTTAGAGGTTGGGCAAGTTGATGAACCAACCACTAAAGAGCAAGAAGCCAAAACTCTATTAGAGATAGAACTGACCAAGGACATAAAGAATATCCATACCTCCAAATTTTATGGATAAGGGGAGGGTGATGCAATCGAAGCTTGGCTGAGGGAGCTAGAAATCTACTTCACAATGAAGAACTACTCCCCTAGGACTCGAATAGTTTGGGAAACACTACATCTACAAGGGGTTGGATTGGATTGGTGGGAAACCTACCAAGAAGAATAAAATATCAAAGCAGTTAATCTAAAGTGGAAGGACTTTATCATAGTTTTCAAGAAAAGGTTCCTCATAGAGCATTTTTATGTGGTAAAGTTTGAAGAATTTACCAACCTTCGATAAGGGACCAAATCAGTGGAAGTATACTATAAGAAGTTGGTTAAGTTGTTGAAATACGTACCCACTTATGATGAGAAGATGAGGATCCATAAATTTATCTTAGGAATAGAACCTAAGATAAGGCATGATGTAAATATGCATGAGCCAAAGTCACTATAAAAAGCTTATGATTTAGCTAAAAAGGTAGAATCTCATCTTCAATTCAACTATGCAGTTCTATCTAAACAAGATCAACAAGCACTCAGGAAGAGAAATAGTGTTGGTTTCATAAAGTGGGAAGGATAACAGAACCAGAAGGGTAAAAGCTTCCCAAAAATCAAAAGGAGGAAATATGGGAAGCAGGGAAAGTTCAAAATGAACTTCGAAAGGAGAAATAACAATAACACCAACAATAATAAACCCCAACCACAAAACAACTAAATTTGGTCCTAGTGGGTAAAATAGGGGAACAAAAACTAGAAGTGCATCAAGGACCCAAGGCTGGGTGCTACAATTGTAGAGGCCCACACTATGCTAGCCAATGTCCACACCAACCAAGACCAAGTACATCCAATGCAAAGGGAAAAGAACCTACCCACAAGATTTTTGCTGCAACCGAAAGCCAGAAGTTAGAAGGGCAAGCCACCCCATTGCTCTTAAAGGGTAAGATTTTCAATAAAGAAGTAAAAATTTTAATTGATAGTGGAGCTACAGATAGTTTTATTTCTTCTAGTATAGTCAAGGATATGCCAAAAAGACCAGGATATTTGGCACAAGGGTGGAAGGTTGAGTATGGTTTTGGATAAACCTACTCAATGGATCAATGTTTTCCTATGGCTAAAATTACCCTCACCAATGGTTCTACCATAGGATGTTTTTATGTAGCACCACTACATGCCTTCGATATTATCTTGGGGATGGATTGGTTATAGGCTCATAAAGCCTTAATCAATTTTTAGGATAGGTGGATAGAGTATTTAGGAAAAGGATCCATAGTGAGCAAGGATCTTTTAAACCCCAGTTTCTATCTACAATGCAACTAAAGAAAACCATCAGGAAAGGAGGGATGGTTTATGTGGTGAAACTCAATAAAGTTAGGGAGGATTAGAAGGAAGAAGTATTTGGGAAACACCCAATTTTACAAGAATTTAAGGATGTATTTCCTGAAGACCTACCTAGACTTCCTCTTGAGTGAGAATTTGATTTTACTATTGAGTTAATGCCAAGAGAAAAATCTATCCATAGAGCTCCTTATAGGATGAATCCTATAGAGATGCAAGAATTAAAGGTACAACTACAAGGGTTGTTAGAGAAGGGGTTGATCAAACCTAGTGTGTCACCATGGGGTGCACCAATACTATTTGTTAAAAATAAATATGGTTCTTTATGGCTATGCATAGATTATAGAATGCTCAACAAAGCAACCATCAAGAATAGGTATCCTTTACCTAGGATTGAAGACCTATTCGATCAGTTGAAGGATGCCATGATATTTACAAAGATTGATTTGAAATCAAGGTATCATCAATTAAGAATATGTGAGGAGGACACTCATAAGACGACATTCAAAACTAGATATGGGTATTATGAATTTATAGTCTTGCCCTTTGGGTTGACTAATGCCCCAACCACATTCATGAATTTAATGAATAGTGTGTTCAGGATACATCTGGACCAATTTGTCCTCGTATTTTTAGATGATATTCTAATATATTCCTAGGATAGGAAAGAACATGATAGACACCTTAGAATCATGTTGGAGTTGTTAAGAAGGAATCAACTCTTTGGGAATCTATCAAAAAGTGATTTCTATGTCTCTGAGGTATGGTATCTAGGACATATAATATCTATCGAAGGAATTGTAGTGGATCCAAAAAATATTGAGGCCATTCTAAATTGGTCACCGCCTACCAATGTGACTGAAGTGCGAAGCTTCATGGGTATGATGAGCTACTATAGGTGATATGTGAAGGATTACTCCAAAATAGCCATTGCAATAACCAATCTCCAAAATAAAGGAAAGGAATTCAAGTGGACAGCGAAGTGTGAATCTACTTTTGCGTTGCTTAAATAGAAACTCACCATGACACCAATACTAAAGATTCTAGATCCTCAGGGAAACTTCTTAGTATGCACTAATGCATCACTAGAAGGATTAGGAGGAGTGCTTTCACAAGATGAATTAGTCATAGCTTATGCATCAAGGAAACTTAAGAAGCATGAAGTTAACTATGCTACGCATGATCTAGAGCTAGCAGCAGTTGTGCACGCTCTCAAAATTTGGTGTCATTACTTGGTTGGGAGACCCTTTGAGTTAAGAACTAACCATTAGAGCTTGAGGTACATATTTACTCAACCTATTCTCAATGCAAGACAGAGAATATGGGTCAAGTTCTTAGTTGAGTATGACTTTGATATTGAATATATCAAAGGAAAGAAAAATAAGGTGGTTGACACCTTAAGTAGAAGAAGGCACGTAGCAACTTTAACCTAGATTCATGTAGATTTATTAGACCAAGTCAGGGAGATGCAATCTCAAGATGAGTATTGCAAGGAGATTCAGGTCAAAATGGGCAGAAATCCTAAGGAAAATAAGGATTTTAGCATGAAATATGGTCTTTTGTGCTACAAGGGTAAGATCATCATACCAAAGATAGGTAATTTAAGGAGACTAATCATACAATAATTGCACATATCTCCTAACTCTTGCTCATCCTTGAGGGGCCAAGATGAGGGAGAATATGAAAAATACCTTATTTTGGATAGGAATGAAGAAGGATATCATCGATTTTATCACTCAATTATTTGAATGCCATAAGGTAAAGGTTGAACATAAACATCCTATAGGGCAATTATATCCACATGATATACCTACACAAAAATGGTAGGTTATATCTATGGACTTCATAGTAGGTTTACCCAAGACCAGGTATCAACATGATGCAATCCTTGTAGTAGTTGACAAATTAACCAAAGTTGCATATTTTATACTAAGAAACATCAAATATGATGCTCAGGTTATGGCTAATAAATTTTCCAAAGAGATATTCAGGTTACATGGGTTTCTTGAAATGATCATTTCAGATCATGATTCCAGATTCACTTTTAAATTTTGGAAAGCCCTACATCATGCACTAGGCATGAAACTAAATATGATCTCAATATATCACCCTAAGCGATGGTCAAACCGAGAGGGTAAACCAAGTACTAGAAGATATGCTTAGCATGTACTACATGGATCAAAAGTCTTAATGGGAAGACTACCTACATCTTGTAGAGTTTACCTACAACAATGGGCATCATTCTTCTTTGGGTATGGCCCCATTCGATGCCTTGTATGGCAAGAGGTGTAGAACACCATTGTCTTTAGGATAATTTAGAGGATCGGGTTGTGATCAAACCATACATGGTCAAGGAAATGGAAGGACAACTAAAGATGATCAGGAAAAGGCTCAAGGAAGCCATTGACCATCAAAAAAGCTATGTTGATTTGAAAATATCACCAAGGGAATACTCTATGGGAGATAGGGTTTTCTTAAGGGTTAAGCCAATGAAAAGTACCATCAAATCCATGAAGTTGGATCCTCAATTTTTTGGATCCTTTGAGATCATTGAGAAGATTAGTCCAGTTGTGTATAGACTCACCTTGCCACCTAACCTGTCAAAGATCCATGACACCTTCCACATATCCCTACTTAGGAAGTATGTTTCTAACCCTGATCATGTGTGGGATGTTTCTAAATTGTAGATGAAAATCTTGAGGCTATTGAAGTGATGTCTATGAATATCCTAGAGTTTTAATCCAAATCAATAAGGAAATTGACTCTAGAATAATGTAAGGTCTAATGGGACCATTATTATTATGAAAGAAGTGCCACTTGGGGGAAAGTTGATGATATGAAAAAATATTTTTCTTTCTTGTTTGAAAATATATTATAATAACATTTTTGTATAAATAGGAAAACACATATGACTATGTTTAGCCCAAGGGGGTAGTATGTCATGACCCACCTTGGCAAGACTTTTGCATAATAGACTATGTATTGATGAATGACTACTTGATGCCTAGTTTTAATGCATTTGGATGGTTATGCAATGTTTATATTGATTTATATTTGAGGAATATGGTACTGTTGATGTATTATCGATGTGCAGGACTAGGTACACTCGTGGGTGGGAGAGGTAGAATCGACCACCGAGAACGGGTACTTGAAAAGAGAAATGATGATTATAATAGCTGAGGGTAACATGAATGTGAATTAGGGAGAAACAGTGCACCTAATTATGAATAACAATATGTGTATCTATCGTATCTCTCTTGTGAGCATCAAATGGAAGCATGCATATGAAAATGAAGCAATACCAAACAATAAGGAATGAAATGAAACGAGTATCTTATTTATTAATTTGGTGGATAAAATACAAGGTTGCATAGAAGTCCCCTTGAGGGCTCAAAGGTGATACAATTGTTACAAATTTTGGGGTGCCCAAGGATCAAATCCTCCAAGAAATCTGGGTGCACATCCAGTGCCTTTCCTCGTACTCACAATCAAGGTGGGCGGGCCAATGCCACCACTAATTGTATATTCAATATCTTATGTATGATATTCCTTCCCAATGCCTTCTAATAACCCACACCAGCACACAAGGAAGCAAAAAGGATAAAATAGCAAGGGCGTATGAAGGAAAACATGCAATCCCCACAGGCACAAAATGGCATATATATTAAAAATACATCAAATAAACTTATAATAACTTGAAAATTTATGGGGATGTTAAATAAGAGGTTTTTAGGGAATATAACCAAAAATATATTTGAAATTGCATCCGTAGACCCCTCAATTTTGCATCACCCGCCTGCAACCTACGAAGACCAAGACAAGCAATTCTCGCACCTAAACATATCCAAAACAAATGAAATTTTGACATAATGCATAAATAATAATTTTAAGACAACCCATATGGTTATATTTTCAAATTGAGGCCCATATCCACCTGAATACAACTAGGGTGCCCAGATGGGCCCTACGAATCTGCAAAAACATAAAAATGCTATAACTTGGTCAATTTAACTCCAAATTCCATGAAATTTAAACCATAACATCATATGATAGTCTAGAATAATATCATTATAAAACAATAATAAAATTGGACAAGGATTTGTCCTTGTCCCAAGGGGGACGATGGTGACTACAACTAATTGGGGGCACTCTGGTAAGGTATACCCACCAATTCTACACATGTTTTGCTACCAATCCCACTAGGGAATGATCCTAAATAGTCTAAGGGGTGTTTTCATTGAATTTGGTGAATAAATTCACCCATATGGAAAAGTTACGCTCAAAAGGCCCTCTTGAAGTCACCCGGTAACCTCCTTCGCTAAGAGGAGATTCCAAGGGCAAGAGAGCTCAATAGGTTGGGGGAAATCTTGGCAGAACTCCATTGCATATCCTAGAACTCCTCTCATTTTTTTTTGGTGTGGACCATGTGTCCATTTTATAGCCCAAAGGGGCTCATGTGAAAAAATGCATGCAAGGGCATGCATGGCAGGAGGCACCATTTGTCAAAAAGGAGGTATGCACTAGGTGTGGAAGAGAATCTCCATTTTGGGCCTCCATTATGAAGCATGTCATAAGGATGCAGTGCCTTCTGACCCGCATGCTCCAAATGGCATGCTAAATGGCAGTTTTTGGGTGCCAAATATCCCAGATTTGACTTTTTTTGGGTCAAACCTACTCATCGTCCCACCTTGGGAAGATGGCTCACCACCATCCCAGGGTGGGACGGTGGGAATCTGCCACCATCCCAGGGTGGGACGGTGGTGAATTTTGGGCCAAAAATTCCCAAAATTGGTCCAAGAGCCTCCAAAAACCCTTTCGGAGTGGCTAGAACCATTGTGAGCCTTCTGAGGGCTGCCCAAGGGGCCATATGATGTCAATTTGATCATTTTTATGGGTGCTTAATCGGTTTAACCACATTTTAGTGTCTACATATGCCCCTTTTTGATATGCGTTGTGTGCAACATAGTGCTGAGAAAAAATAGATGACCAAAATGTGGAATGATTAAGGTTACTCGATAACCTAACCAACTTTAGATGTCCCAATCATGGAAAGGGTGTGTGTTCTTGAATCCTTGTTTCTAACTCGTTAAATGAATGTGCCTATGCTTGAAAATTGTCTGTCATGAAGGGACAAGGCCCATGAATTCATGATACTAGTAATTTCAAGCATTATGATGTGATATTGTGTGCTTGTTTGCTACCCCAAGCAAGGGCATGATTGTCTTTATCGAAGATTCATTGAACGAATGCAATTCATATAATTGAGTGTGTGCTTGCTGATTTGGACTGAGTATGACTACCCCCTCAAGTGACGAGTCGATGAGGTAATGACCGATGAGAAAAGAGATGAGTCACTTGACCCAATTGACTTGTGTTATGCTTACCTTCAGTTTTATCCCTTGAAAAATAGGGCAATTTGAAGAGGATTTTGGTGACTTTGTTGAGTTTTCCTGGAGGAAAGGAGTTGAAAACTGCATGCCCAAGGAGTGGTCCAACCACAATGGCCTTCTTAGGGCATGAATGAATGACTTTTCCATCCCTCCTAGGATCTTCATGGTTGCATTTTTATCTATGTGAAATTTGGATCCAATTTGGATATTTTAGCGGAGTGAAGTCTGAGGACTAACTTTATTGCAACCTATGGGCAACATGATGTATCTTTTTGTCCCATACATATACATATATATATATGTGCTTTTTATGTGGTTTATCATCATGTGTTTATTGTTTTATGAAATGTGTGCAAATGTATGCAATTTTATTTATGCGATGATGATGAATGTCTACCTTATATGCATATGTTTGTAATGTGATTTTATTTTATTTTGTACATGCATGGATGTATGATGAGATGGATGATTTATTGATTTTTTATATGATATATTATGCTAGCACTATAGATGATATAGAATGCATCAATTCATATGTAATATGGCTTATTTGAGTATGTAATGGATTTGTGAATAATGTAATTGAAATGGATGAGGTAAAATGATATGAATAAAATGATGTTTATAGGATGTCTATGAGGTTTTCACGAGACTCAAACACTCTATTCAATTGATCAGAAGTTGTATACTAACCATGAAAGAATTTTTGACAAGGTATGAATCTGTTAGGATGACCAAGATACTCAATATCCCTGTGTGTGCAAGTGAGTTCATTCCTACGATATGCATAAAGATACCGCCATTGGCAAGTAGGCTATCCACCAAACTTGTAATTAGGATCACTCTATGAATGCCATAATCTGAAGTTTTGTACTCAGTTGGATTAGACCACTAGATAGTATAGGTGACCAAAAGCTAGCTCATCCACATGCAAACATTGGTCTACACACATGCAAAGCTAATGTGGTAGACATATCATCATGCATTTTAGGATACCGCCATTGACAAGTAGGCTATCCACCAAACCTGTAATGAGGATCACCTAAAATGGTTTGTCAAATGCTGAGAATTCTAGGGATTCAAGCTCAAGCATCGTTCTATTATTCAATTTTAAAGGGATACTTGCTCATATGTAGTGATTATAATCACTATTTATTTTGTATTTTATTTTCTTTGAGCAAGGGATTTGGGGAGTGGTAATAACCACTGTTATTTTTTATTGTTGCTTTTTGAGGATTTTGGTTGTGAAATTTTATTTCAAAGTTGAACTTACGGGATTCTTGACTTGTGAATGGCATTTATCTTTTAGGCCTTGGGGATGACTACCCATCCTTCTCAGGGATGTGTAGTACGAATCCTTACGACTTTAGGGATCAAGGGTGTTTGGAAATTTTGCTTTGGAATGGTATTAATATTTTAGGCATTAGGGATGACTACTCATCCTTCTTAGGGATGTGTAGTATGAATCCTTACAACTTTAGGGATCAAGGGTGTTTAGGATTTTTTATAGTGGTGAAAACCACTATTTATTTTGGGGAATTGGGTAGGGAAGAGCTTGTCCTTTTTCCAATTCTTAGCATCCTTGAACCATTCGCACAGGGGGATGAGCAGGATAAACTTTTCGCTCAAGGTACCCTAGACCACTTTGTGGGTTTCATCTTTCCTTTCATAAAACTTGGATTTATTAGTGTGAAATGTGTTGGGATTTGATGTATACGAGGCACAATCTAAGCAAGACTCTACCTCCTAAAAATCTTGCTAGCCTTCTACAAAATCTGAGAATAAACTAGATATGGCTAAGTGACCAAAAACCCTAATGACATTCTAAAAACAAATGGCTAAGCAAAGGGAATGGACACAACTATGGAAATGTATGAAATGTAGATGGAAATTATAAGTAACTATGGAATGAGGTGAATGATGACCTTGACAACATTGATTGTGAATTGTGACTAGTGTACCATATTAGTGCTAGACATGTATGAGCCACTCTAAAAATGCAAAGTGTAAATGATGATTATGCCTAATGTAAGTGATAATGCAATGGTATGCAACTTGATGAGAATGCAATATTTTTTGAATTTTTGAAATTTTGATAATACCCTTTCTTTTTAAATTTTGATTGATATATTTTTGTATTTTGATGTTTTGATGAATTTTTTGAGTTTTTTATTTATATGTATATACATGTGACCAACAGGCTTATTTTGGGGCCATTGGGGCATTTGGGGTTGACCTAGACAATCGTAGATAGTCTAGGAGCATTTTTACTTGACCTAGGCGATAAAGACCCACTAGGAGCATTTTGGGTGACCTAGACGATTAGCGGCACTTAGAAAGTGTCCATGACTGCCTATGGGTATTTGGTTGTGACCAAAGGGCTTATGGATGCCTTTGGGGATTTCAAGGTTGACATAGATGATCGTAGATATTATAGGAGCATTTTTACTTAACCTAGACGATGAAAACCTGCTAGGAGCCTTTCGGGTGACCTAGACGGTCAACGGCACTTAGAAAGTTTCTATGACTACCTAGGGGTATTTGGTTGTGACCAAAGGGCTTATGGATGCCTTTGGGGCTTTTAGGGTTGACCTAGATGATCGTAGATAGTCTAGGAGCATTTTTACTTGACCTAAATGGTGAAAACCTGCTAGGAGTCTTTTGGGTGACCTAGACGTACAACGACACTTAAAAAGTGTCTACGATTGCCTAGGGGCATTTGGTTATGACCAAAGGGCTTATGGATGCCTTTGGGGATTTTAGGGTTGACCTAGATGATCGTGGATAGCCTAGGAGCATTTTTACTTGACCTAGATGGTGAAAATCTACTATGAGCCTTTTGGGTGACCTAGACGTTCAGTGGCACTTAAAAAGTGTCTACGATTGCCTAGGGGCATTTGGTTGTGACCAAAGGGCTTATGGATACCTTTGGGACTTTTAGGGTTGACCTAGATGATCGTAGATAGTCTAGGAGCATTTTTACTTGACCTAGATGGTGAAAACCCGCTAGGAGCCTTTTGGGTGACCTAGATGTTTAGCGGCACTTAAAAAGTATCTACGACTACCTAGGGGCATTTGGTTGTGACCAAAGGGCTTATGGATACCTTTGGGGATTTTAGGGTTGACCTAGATGATCATAGATAGTCTAGGAGCATTTTTACTTGACCTAGACGGTGAAAACCCGCTAGGAGCCTTTTGGGTGACCTCTAAGCATGAAATGGTCATAAGTGAAGTATTTTCAAGGGTTCAATATCCTCGACACCTTAAATGGGAGATAGGTGATAAGTTCAAGTTCCTATTTGACTAGTGATGACAAAGGGACCTAACCAGTTTACCGCAAATTTATCCCGTAGGTGGGGCGATAAGCTATAATTCTGTTGGTTCTTTTTTAGGACAAGATAACCAACCTGAAAGTCTCGACGATGGACTTTCATATTGTAGGCTCTCTTGAGCCACTCCTAATACACACGTAGATGCTCAAGTGCATTAATGTGATGTTCATCCAACAACATAAGCTGATATAGGTGAGCTTGTCATGGAGTATCTTCATCGATAAACTCCTGCATCGATATACGTAGTGATGGGATTTCTAGCTCTAGAGGCATGACTGCCTCAGCTCCATACACTAGGGAGAACGAAGTTGCCCCAATGGTTATCCAAATGCTAGTGCGGTAAGACCATAGGGCAAGTGGCATTTGCATGTGCCAATCGGTATGATTCTCTTTGAATATTTTATTCAATATGGTAATTAATGTTTTGTTTGATGCTTCTGCTTGCCCATTTTCTTGCAGATAATAAGGTGTCAAAAAGTTGTGTTGGATATTATACTTTTCTATCAAAGCATGCACATATTTATTCTTGAATGATATCCCATTATATGAAATGATCTTGGATGGAATACCAAAATAACAAATGATATATGCAATATGAACTCCACTATGCGGGGTCTTGTCGTGGTGGTAAGGGGAATTGCTTCCACCCACTTTGTAAAATACTTGATAGCCATGATGATAAATGTGTGATGGCTCTAGGATGTAGGGGAGATTTTCCCAATTAAATCCAACCCCCATTGTGAAAATGGCCAAGCCTATTGGATTGGTTGTAAGGCTTGAGAAGGTACATGTGTCAAGTTAGCATGGTGTTGACATTTCATGCACTTACTCACATATGTGCAAAAATCTCGCTCTAAATTTGGCCAATAATAGCCCATGCAAAGAATGCGCTTTATGATGGCCATGCCACTGAAATGGCCACCACAAGTACCATCGTGTGCTTGGGCCATTTACCCAAGTCAATTCTTGATACTCTAAGCAACGAAGGAGGATTCCTTCATAGCTCTGACGGTATAGGATGTCTCCTAACAAGACAAATTTTGCTGCTTCTGCTTAAATGTCATTTTGGTAGCGTGCGATAATCCAAGAGGGATATTACCAAGCTTTAGGTACTCTCTAATCTGTGTGGACCAGTCTTGCTATGTGAAAGCCTCGATTGCATGAATTGTCTTTCCCTCATGAAGTTCATCCTGAGAAAATGCATATTGGAATAGAACTTGTAAGAACAACATTGTGATGCTATCAAAATGGGTTTGGTGGAACAAATTCCCCCAAGCAACATGATTCAAGCACTCATGAATGTGTGAGAATCTCTCTTGATGAGGTTCTATTTGAATAAAGTGGACTTCTAGCGTGGCTTGAGTGCTCTCACACTCAACCGTTGATTGTGATAGCATCTTGACTTGAATGGTTGTCATCTCCCCTATGGGGTATTGCAGGATCAAGGATCCTAAAGAGGCCATTGTATCCATAAAATGATTAGATGATCGAGGGAGTGCCTTGATGTCATACCATTCAAATTTTTCCAGGGATTTGTCCACAAGAGCTTTGTAGGCTTGCAAAACCAGGCACTTGCACTGGAAGATAACTTTGACCTGGTTTACAATGAGCAAGGAGTCACCGAAAATGTTGAGCTTGGTGTTTTTCATGGTGATAGCTATTTTAAGCCCTATGAGCAAGGCTTCATACTTGGAATTATTTTTGGTGTAGGGAAAATCAATTTTAAATGACAGGGGTATGGGAACCCCATGCAGTGTGAAAAACATGATCCCTATACCACCCACTTTCTCGCATTTGGAGCCATCGAAGAAAAGAGTCATATTTTCCTGTGACTTAGGCTCATCAAAATTAGGCAATTCTAATATTTGGAAGACTCCATCATCGGGAAGCTCCATGCTAAGAGGCTAATCATCCTAGAGAGGAGCCTCTGCAAGTTGATCAACAATGACCTGACCCTTGATTGACTTTTTTCCTATGAATTCCAAGTTGAATTCTATCAACAACATGATTTATTTTGTCGTGCAACTACTATGATATGTACGACTCATCATGTATCGCAATGGATTCTATTTAGATACAACATACGTAGTGTGGCTTAGCATATAGTTTCATGGCTTCTTGGTAGCAAAAACCATCGCCAAACATAAATTTTCAACGTATGCATACTTGATCCAATAACTCACCAGGGTGCGACTGAGATAGTATGTGGCATGTTCCTTGTGTAGTTCATTGTTTTGGGCTAACATGGCACCCAATGCAGTCTCAGTAGATGAGATATATAATCGGAACTACACCCCTGGTCTAGGTGGAGCTAACACTGGTGACAAATCTAAGTATTGTTTAATTGCATCAAAGGCATCCTAACACTCATCATCCCAATGGAATGTGATCCCCTTGTGCAAACATTTTTTCATGGGTTGACACTTGTTCGATAGTTGTGCTATGAAGCGCTTTATGGATGCAATCCTCCCCTGCAAGCTATGAAGCTACTTGATGTTAGTCGAGGGAGGCATTTCAAGGATTACCTTGACCTTATTAGGGTCCACTTCGATGCCTCATTTGGAAACTATAAATCCCAAGAGATTTCCAGATGTGACACCAAAGATGCACTTCTTGGGGTTTAGTCTCACATTATGTTCAATAAGGCGATCGAGGACTTTGCGCAAGACATCTAGGTGCTCATGATGTAATAAAGATTTAGCCAGTAAGTCATCCATGTAATCTTCCAAAATCTTGTGCATGTAGTCATGGAAGATATATGTCATGGCACGCTGGTAGGTGGTACTGGCATTCTTAATGCCAAATGGCATGACCTTGTAACAAAATGTTTCCCAAGGCATTGTGAATACCATTTTGAGCTGGTCTTTAGGGTTGATACGAATTTGATTATACCCAGAGAATCCATCCATAAGGGAGAGCATTTCATGTCCTACGGTGGCATCTACCAAGGCATCTATGCTTGGCAAAGTAAAATCATCCTTGGGACTCACTTTGTTCAGGTCTCAAAAATTAGTGCAAATGTGAATCCTCCCATTAGGCTTCTTGATGTTGGACAACCATGGTGGATAGACTATAGAAATGACAAACTTGGCATCCAATAGTTTCTATAGCTTGTCTTTGACCATTAAGGCCACTGTTGGGTGCATCTTTCTCATCTTTTGCTTGACAAGCTTGACTTTGGGGTCAAGCGTTAGATTGTGGGTGACCAGATTTGGATCTAGCCTCGACATGTCCTTGTGTTGGCATTTTTGCCACATTGTTTTTGTTGTTACTGTTCATGCAAGAGAATGCACAAGTTGTAGAGATACTAACTCCTCTGTTTGTCCCTCCAAGCACTTTGAAAGGGAAAATACAAAAATCTCTACAAGTTTTTGTGTTAGAGCAAAGTAAGTGTAAGATGTCACGATATCGTGACATGTTGCAGTTTCACAGCATCCAAATGCAGAAATCAGCTAAGTATAGAAAATGTCGCGATATCGCGACATGTCACATTTTCGTGACTCAGTTCACGGTTAAAAGTAGCCAAAGGAAGCAAGGGAGTAAAACTATCACGATATCGCGACATGTTGGATTTTCGCGACTTGTTGCGGTGAGGGAGAAAAATGAAAATTGTCGCGATATCGCGACATGTCACGTTTTCATGACTTGCAGTGGCAACAGAGCAAAGTGATAGGAAAATGTCATGATATCGCGACATACAACAGCAAAGGGGAGCGCCAATGAAAAATGTCATGATATCACGATAGAAAAGCAGAAAAGGAGCAGATGGTACGGAATGGCATGATATCGTGACATGTCGCGTTATCGTGGAAGGGCTGAAGGATAAACACAAGGTGGAGAAAGATGTCGTGATATCATGACATTTTTGGAAATGAAGCCAAGCAAGAGGAACTTGTCGCGATATCACGATAGGAAGCGGCAACGACAGAGAAGGCAAGAAATTGTCATGATTTCATGACATGTTGGACAAGAAGGGCAAAGCGTAGAGAAATGTCACGATTTCACGACATGTCATGTTTTCATGAGGAGGAAGTACGAAGGCAGCCAGATAGTATGAAATGTCACGATTTCATGACATGACAAATTTTCATGGCCGAACAACAGCAAAGTGGAAGAAGATAGAAACATGTCACGATTTCGTGACTTGTTGAAGATGAAAGGACAAAATGAAGAAAATGTCACGATATCGCGACATGTCACATTTTCATGACCTATCACGTTTTCATGGAATGAAAGCTGAAAAGTACAAGGCAGAAGGAAATTGTCACGATTTCATGACATGTCACGTTTTCACGATGATAAAGCAGACAAGACAGCCGAGTGAAAGATGTCGCGATTTCGTGACATGTTTCATTTTCGCGATAAGGAGTAGCGAAGAAGCCAAGAAAGAGGAGAATGTCACGATTTCATGACATGTCATGGAGACAAAGCTGAACGAAGAGAAGATGTCACGATTTCGTGACATGTCACATTTTCGTGACTGGTGGCAAAAATAGAAAGCAGTAAGGTAAAAGTGTCACGATTTCGCGACATGTCGCATTTTCGTGACTTGTCTCATTTTCGCGACAGAAGCAACAACAAAGGCCCGATACAGTTCAGTCTGCATTTTTCCTTCAGAATTGCATAGGAGAACGTGAGGAGAAGATAAGGATCAAGTAAAAGCTCTCCAACTGATTTTGAGATCATGGTCAAAGAGGCTCCAAGATTAAATGTTGTTGATTACCTATGTGCGCAAGATGGAAGAACATGAGGCAGTTTTCGATGCCACCAAAATTAAAGATGCCTCCAGTATTAAAAGCTCTTGTTCATGATCTCCTAACAACTTCCGGCTTGCCCCGATAATGGTCATTTAATGAAGAAATATGGTCCCTTGTTTCTGTTTAATTTTTAGTTTTGATCCATAAAAATAGGGACTGTCATTTCTCCGAGGCAGATTAAGGGGGATTGTTTCTTCAAAATATGTTTTATGTATTAAATGTTGTAATGCGAAAGGAAGAGGGAAGACCTCTATAAATACCAATGTAAAATCTCAAGCAAAAGGAGGAGGACCTTTTTGCAGAAATTGAAGCAGAAATCCTAGATGCATTTTGCTCTATTCTTAGTGTCTTTTGGAGTTGGTGATCCAAATTGTTGTTCATGTTTTGCTTTCTGTGTGAGTCACTTCTGTTAGTCCAGTGTTAATATAAGTTGAATTCTGTTGTTCTGGATTTGGCTGTATTTGCATTTGAATGTTTGGAGTATAATTGGAAGCGAACTTACGGCTAATGCTTGATCCAATTTCTGTATATGCATTCTAAGAGTCGGTTGCTGCTTAGCTTCAGGATCTTGTTGAGGTTATTTGCTATTTGAGGTTGTTCTCCCCATCAACTATCGGCTTCGGCCATATTTCCATCTCTTTCTGTTATTTCCCTTTCTTTCCGCATTTTCCCATTTCTTTCCTGCATCCTTATCTTGAAACCAAGTTTAGATTAGTTTGGGAGCCAACCCTCTCTGGAGATTGGCCCGGGAGACTTCTCTTTCTCTCGGCCTTTCAATGTTGGCCGAGTCTAGGGCGCACAAGTGATGAAATATTGTACTTAGGCAGATTTGTGACCAATAGTTTTTGGCACGCCGGTGGGATAGACTGTTTTTGTCTCAGAAAGATCCATAATCGGTGGGACTCACAAGTCCCATTTTTTGACACCCGGAGGAATCAAGATTTTGATGAACTGTCTTGACCTCAAAGCGGAGATTGTAAGTTCATCTGGTGACTCTGCTGAAGGTGACTGTATAGTACCTAGAAATCTCTAATCCTGAAGCTGGTGAAAATCTTTGCATCTTTGCTTCATGATCACGAGATCAAGTGCCAAAGAATCGAAAGATCCAGTCGAATTCTTCGAGATTGATGTTCAGAACTGGAGGGAGCGCTCAAGATTGGTAAGTCCTGTGAACCCATCATTTGTTATTTCTTCGTAGGCAGTGGGTTAGTTTGTGCCATCTCTGACTCCTCCCAGTACTGCTACGAGCTTGCTAGTAGATCCAAATCCTACGAGTCCAAATGGCCCAACAACCTCCACCAAGGAAGTTCTCTGCTTGGAACGATTCGGGAGCGTTGGACCTGCCTTTTCAAAATCCAGTTCCTGCTACAGCAATAAAAGCCTTGCCTACATACGATGGGACTGGAAAGACAATGTACGAGCATGTGTCAGATGTGGCAACCTTGGCTTCAATTCATAATATCACAGATGAAGATGTCATGATCAAATTGCTCGTCCTGTCACTCTGAGGTAAGTTGTTGTGCTTGGTATAGATCCTTGTCTCCCAACTCCATAACTTCATGGGATCAATTAGCAGAGATGCTAATCCAAGGGTTCAATGAGCAAGCAGACCCATTTTCTTTAGTGCATCAATTTAATAATATCAAGAGGCATCCTCAAGAGGAGATAGTGGATTTCAATGTTAGGTTTGCCCGAACTTGGCAGAGAGTTCCTGAAGGTCTTCGCCCTACTCATGAACAAGCAACATTGTACTTTCTTAGGGCTTTCCATTCAGATATTGGTATGAACATTAGGATGTCCAATGTTCAAACCTTTCTTGCACTATATGCCCAGGCACAGAAGGCTGAGGCCGATCTGATTGCCATTGGGAAATTGCCTCCGAAAATGACTATGCCTATTTTTCCCGAGCTCCCACAATACCAGCATACAGGTGCAGCCCCTACATCTTACACTGCTCCATCCATGTACCCTTCATCTTCATGGAATCCTCCCATACCTTCGGTACCTATGATTCCCATTCCATAGATAACCTCTCCACTTCCAACTCCTGCATTACCTTCTCCACCAGTTCCATTACCTCTACCTGCACCGCCTGTGTCCTCAAGCCCAGATCCTCAATTGGCTATTTTGCAAGAAATTCAGTCGGCCATGAGAGCTCTCACTAACAAGGTGACATCTATGGAGCGGAGAGAGGCGGAAAGGAACTATCAGCCATGAAGATTTTTTTGGCGGTAACTAGAGAGCAAGTTGCTCCTAGCAAGGCTATGGAGAAAGTACCTGAGAGGAACTCAGCGATCCTGGTAAGTGAAGAGGTTGGCCCTTCTGAAGTTTCACATGAGCCTTCTTATTGGTGTTCTTCATGCAATGATCCACATGATGAGTCCACTTGCATGGTCCACCAAAATTATTTGCAAGTTCTTGCGGGGAGCCGTGTAAACATGATTCGAGAGGTGGATCTTAATTTCGTGAAGTCTCTTGAGGAACACATAGCAGTCTTGACACGCAGCGACAAGAAACCAATGTTGGTAGATCCGGCTAAGATGGAGCCATTGAAAGTGCCTCTTGTACAAGCAACAAAGCAACAAATACCTACAAAGACTCATGATCCTCCAGCTCCACAACAACCACCTATTTTGTCGAAGGATCCACTTTCACCACAAGCAAAAGAGAAGGAACAAGCTTCTGTCTCTCAGCCGCAAGCGAAAACAAAGGAACAAGCTAGAGAGACGTTGCGGTATCCATCATTGACTAAACGACAATGAGTGGAGGCCACCCAACAATATAGAAGCAAATTTGAATCTGCCAGTGGAGGGAAAGAGCCGATCTCGATGGAGTACAACATCGTTGAAGAACTCAAATGGATACCAGCTAAGGTAAGTCTGTATGACACCTTGCAGCTGCCTGGATAGGTAAATCTCTTACAGGAATCCCTGAAGACCATACAAAGTAAGGGGAAGGCTCCAGCCCAGGTAGTTATGTCTCAAACTCTAACTACTTCAGCCACTGGAAAAAATAGACCACCCCCATTTTATTTGTCACTCAGGATGGAGGGTTGGATAGTGCACAACTGCATGATTGATTCTGGTGCTGCGACAACTGTCATGCCAAAGGCAGTTTGTGAAGTCATGGGTATGGAGTATACAAGAAGTAGCCCTGGTGTCTTGCAGTTGGATGGGACTCCCATGAAAATAGTGGGTGTAATCAAGGATGTTCCTATTGCTCTACATAGTATGCCTCAAATTATAGTAATTCAGGAGGTAGTTGTGGTTGATTTGGAACCATATTTCAGTATGTGTTTGTCGAGAGAATTCACTGCTAAGCTAGGAGGCTACCTTTCTCTGGATTATTCTCACTTGGAGATTCCTTTCAAAGGAAGAAGAGTCCGTATTTACAATAAGAAGCCTTCTACTTTTCATATAGAGAAGATGGAAGAAGAAGAAAAGTCCAAACATTCTGTCAACATGATAACTGAAGAATTGGAAAATCCTGATTTAATGGATGAAGTCCTGGATGAGCTTTGCTTAGAGGATGAGTTTTCAATGCTCAATTTTAATGCCATGATGGAAACTGAAATTGGTTGTTACTCCATTACAAAGCTTGAAGAGGTTGAAGTAGAGTTGCCTCCTGATCAAGTTGGTCAAGACTCTGTGCAAGATCAGCTCTATTTCGATGGAGCACGATACAAAAATGGCACTGGCACTGGGATTGTTCTAGTATTACCTTCTGGAATTCAATGATCCTATTCATATCAGTTGACCTGGAGCTGCACAAATAATACAACAGAATATGAGGCTTTATGCCTAGGTCTCAAGACGGCTGAGAAACTTGGAGCGCGACAGTTGCAAATCTTTGGTGACTCCGAGCTGATTATCAATCAGGAGACCAATAAGTGTGTGTTCAAGGTCTGGGATCCAGGAGATCATAGAGCCATGTTTTGGTATGTGTCTCTCCCGAGAGTTCACAGCTAAATTCGAGGGTTACCTTGTACATAGAAAAAAAGAAAAAAAAAGAAAAAGAAGAAAAAAAATTCGTTAACTTCGGCTCCTTTTGCACGCGAGCCCGCAGGTATGTTTATTTCTCTTTCTTTTTCTTTTCCTTCCCAGTAGTTAGTGGCTTCCCCTCTACTTCTTTCTTCCACTTCCTTACTTCATTCCCTTCCTCTCCTACTCCTTCTTCTATAAATAATCAAGCCACTACTATTGTTTCTACTCCCCTCTCTGATGTTCCCTTTCCTTCACTTCCCCTTTCTTCTAATCCTTTGTCTTTTGAGCACTTCTCCATAGTTCCTACCACCTCCTCCATTCCATCCACTTCCATTTCATTATCTATTTTCATAGAATCCCAGTAGCTGGTAGCACAGTAGCACCCTCTTGTTGTATCTACCACTTCTACTCCTCCATCTTCCACCATTCCATCATTCCCCATTCCCGTTCCATGGCTTGCACATCTGCTGGTCATCACTCCATTCATTTCCATTTTTGCAATTCAGGTGCTTTTCACTACTGCCATGGAGATCCTTGCACAGCACCTGGTGATTACCCAGCTCAACCGAGCTAGGCAAAATGTAGTCGTTCAAGAAATAAGGGAAGTTCTGCTATTCCATAAATTTCTGTTGAAGGTCCTATTTTGAGTGCCGAGTGCCAGCAAGAGCTTGTTGCAGCAGCCCATAGAGACATCCAACATCAACCAGCACTCACTTCTTCTGCTCCTCCAGCTTCTTGACTCTGTTGCCCAATGGATAAAGGCCTGAGGTTCGTGCATACAGCAGAACTGTATACCCCGTGAGCCACCAAGAATGTTGGCATTTTTGCCACATTGTTTTTGTTGTTACTGTTCATGCAAGAGAATGCACAAGTTGTAGAGATACTAACTCCTCTGTTTGTCCCTCCAAGCACTTTGAAAGGGAAAATACAAAAATCTCTACAAGTTTTTGTGTTAGAGCAAAGTAAATGTAAGATGTCACGATATCATGACATGTCATATCGCGACCTGTTGCAGTTTTGCGACGTCCAAATGCAGAAATCAGCTAAGTATAAAAAATGTCACGATATCGCGACATGTCGCATTTTCGTGACCTGTCACGTTTTCGTGGCTAAAAATAGCCAAAGGAAGCAAGGGAGTAAAACTGTCGCGATATCGCGACATGTTGGATTTTCGCGACTTGTTGCGGTGAGAGAGAACTCAAGTGAAAATTGTCATGATATCACGACATGTCACGTTTTCACGACTTGCAGGGAACGAGAAATGGAGAAAATGTCGTGATATCGTGATAAGAAAGTAGAAAAGGAGCAGATGGTACGAATGGCATGATATCGTGACATGTCACGTTATCGTGGAAGGGCTGAAAGATAAACACAAGGCGGAGAAAGATGTCACGATATCACGACATTTTTGGAAATGAAGCCAAGCAAGAGGAACTTGTCATGATATCGCGATAGGAAGCGACAATGATAGAGAAGGCAAGAAATTGTCACGATTTCATGACATGTTGGATAGGAAGGGCAAAGCGTAAAGAAATGTCATGATTTCGTGACATGTCATGTTTTCATGAGGAGGAAGTATGGAGGCAGCCAAATTGTATGAAATGTCACGATTTCATGACATGACAAATTTTCATGGCCGAACAACAGCAAAGTAGAAGAAGATAGAAACATGTCACGATTTCATGACTTGTTGAAGATGAAAGGACAAAATGAAGAAAACATCGTGATATCATGACATGTCACATTTTCGTGACTTGTCACATTTTCATGGAATGAAAGCTGAAAAGTACAAGGCAGAAGGAAATTGTCACGATTTCATGACATGTCACGTTTTCATGGTGATAAAGCAGACAAGACAGTGTCGAGTGAAAGATGTCATGATTTCGTGACATGTTTCATTTTCGCGATAAGGAGTAGCAAAGAAGCCAAGAAAGAGGAGAATGTCACGATTTCATGACATGTCATGGAGACAAAGCTAAATGAAGAGAAGATGTCATGATTTCGTGACATGTCACATTTTTATGATTGGTGGCAAAAAGAGAAAGCAGTAAGGTAAAAGTGTCACGATTTCGCGACATGTCGCATTTTCGCGACCTGTCTCATTTTCGTGACAGAAGCAACAACAAAGGCCCGATACAGTTCAGTCTGCATTTTTCCTTCAGAATTGCATAGGAGAACGTGAGGAGAAGATAAGGATCAAGTAAAAGCTCTCCAACTGATTTTGAGATCGTGGTCAAAGAGGCTCCAAGATTAAATGTTGTTGATTACCGATGTGCGCAAGATGGAAGAACATGAGGCAGTTTTCGACGCCACCAAAATTAAAGATGCCTCCAGTATTAAAAGCTCTTGTTCGTGATCTCCTAACAACTTCCGGCTTGCCCCGATAATGGTCATTTAATGAAGAAATATGGTCCCTTGTTTCTGTTTAATTTTTAGTTTTGATCCATAAAAATAGGGACTGTCATTTCTCCGAGGCAGATTAAGGGGGATTGTTTCTTCGAAATCTGTTTTATGTATTAAATGTTGTAATGCGAAAGAAAGAGGAAAGACCTCTATAAATACCAATGTAAAATCTCAAGCAAAAGGAGGAGGACCTTTTTGCAAAAATTGAAGCAGAAATCCTAGATGCATTTTGCTCTATTCTTAGTGTCTTCTGGAGTTGGTGATCCAAATTGTTGTTCATGTTTTGCTTTCTGTCTGAGTCACTTCTGTTAGTCCAGTGTTAATATAAGTTGAATTCTGTTGTTCTGGATTTGGCTGTATTTGCATTTGAACGTTTGGAGTATAATTGGAAGCGAACTTATGGCTAATGCTTGATCCAATTTCTGTATATGCATTCTAAGAATCAGTTGTTGCTTAGCTTCAGGATCTAGTTGAGGTTATTTGCTGTTTGAGGTTGTTCTCCCCATCAACTATCGGCTTCGGCCATATTTCCATCTCTTTCTGTTATTTCCCATTTCTTTCTGCATTTTCCCATTTCTTTCCTGCATCCTTATCTTGAAACCAAGTTTAGATTAGTTTGGGAGCCAGCCCTCTCTGGAGATTGGCCCGGGAGACTTCTCTTTCTCTCGGCCTTTCAATGTTGGCCGAGTCTAGGGCGCACAAGTGATGAAATCTTGTACTTAGGCAGATTTGTGTCCAACACCTTGTAAGACCAATCAAAATTTACCTTCTTCTCTGTGAGAAGGGCTATGTAATTAGCGTGATATTCAAGGGATAGGCTTTCCCCTAGCTTGAAACATTACGGGTTATCAGGATTTGAGTCGATATCTTTGTCAACCATAGGCTCGATTGACATATGCGACCCCTCCTTCAATTGATGGGGAGCAGGGATCAAATGTGTCTGCTCTCCAGGGCCACATACATGTGACTATGTATTTATATCATCTCCACCCCCATATGTGGTTCTGGGGGAATGGGGATCTTCGGATCCTGTCTAGGAATAAAGTGCAATATGGGATCATTAGGCTCAAGGAGCTCCATGTGTATGGGTGGGTTAGGGAAGACCTCATGGTGAATCTGTCCTAATTTGACATTTCTTGCCCTTAAGCATGGGCCAACAAGCAACTGATGATAGACCTCATCTATGTCGATGGGATCGTGACGATGGCATAAATAATGAGGGTCAAGGTATGCCCTCTTTGTTTCATCCTCATAATCACTATCGTATATGGGAATCTCATTGTTATCCCTTGGGATTGGGCGATCAGGTAGGTGTGGTCCCATATATGCTAGTTTCTCATAATCATCATCATGGATGAGAATTTCTTCATTCTCATCTCATAGTGCCTCAAGCTCACAAGGATCCAGCTGCTTAAGTAAATTAAATGCTCCCTCACCAAGAGGTCTATTTTCCTACAGGAAAACCAGGTCTTCAGGAGGAAGGAGCTACTGCCAGATAGGATCAGGGAAAGGAAATAAATGTATGAGGCCTTCCTGTTGGTCGTTAATGGGAACAATTTGTGAATGATAACTATTCGACTACTCAAAAGTGTCCTGTGGTGCCACATCGTAACCCTACTCATCATCTGAGGTCCATTCATATGAGGTACCTTGATCTGACTCATCACAAACATAGGGATAACTTCGTGAACCTTCCCCTATCTCAAAATGTGGAGGAATGTCACTAGGGATCATGAGGTTCCCATATAGCAGTGGTAAGTAATCCCCTAGGTAGTAGACTGTATTGGTATTGGCATAAGGGTCTTGGACCAACCCATCCCCATAGCCTATATTTAAGCGATTTAGGCCATCCATGAGGACATCTAGAGGAAAGGGATTGTTGCATCCCACTCCTGACTTGTCATAGGGTATTTGATATTGTGGTTGATAAGGGAATATTGTGCCTTGCTCATGCAGGCCTAACCCATAACCATGCTAATTGTATAGGTCAAGGTACTTTAGGGCAAAGTTAGGGTTAGATAAGTAGTTAATGTCTTCTCCAAAAGGTTCCTCCTCCTCCTCCTTTTGTTGGTAAGGTTTGATGCCATAGTCAAGGCCCCCGTAGAAAAAATTAATTTGATTAAGGGAAATACCAATATTCATGATAGTGCCTATGGGAATACGGGGTCTACCCATGTCTTGCATATACTCTAAAGCAGGAGTAGTGGTAACATTCCTAACCATGCATTCTCTCAATCTGATAGAAGCTAGGTGTACCGTAACTTGGGGCTGCATATAGAATAGGTATGAGAGTGAGACTTGATCTAGATCATAATTTGCCTTGTATGGTGTCTCTTCATCATTCAAGCTAAGCATATCCTCTATAAAGATAGTGGATATGATCGGTTGGTCCTCCTCAATGGGCCACTTCTCTGGGTTCCTAGGCAAAGGATCCAATGGTGTATTAGGCATCCGGAGTGGATCCAATGATGAGGAGGACATGGTATGCAATAGCGACAGGGTTGAACCTCTGTTGGATTTATTCAGCTAAAAATATATATGTATCGATGGCAAGGTAAACTCAGGTAACTACTGCACCATGTTGCAGTACTTGAAGGGATCTAGGTCCACGGGGATGACATGAACTTACCCTTCATGAGTGTACTTGAGGCACTGGTGAGTGATGGAAGGGACACACTTCATGTCCCTAATCCATGGTCTTCCTAACAATATATTGTACACCATCTCTCCCTCCAAGATGTGGCACATCATTGGGATGATATTTTCTCTAGCCTAAATAATTAGGATGATTATAACAACCGTTTAGCATATGGCATCATTGAATGCTTGGAGGGTGTAGGTAGATGTGACAATGTGAGATACTGGGAGCTTTAGGTGCTTTAGAGCTATTGTAGTTATTATGTTGCTCGAAGACCTAGTATCTATAAATACTCTCTTGTATGGTGTTCCATTCACACATGTGACAATGTGTAAATGGGGATCCACCATATCATGCGAAACTGATTTAAGTTCATATTCTCAAAAGGAATCATCGATTTTGTGCATTGCTGCACATGCCCCACAAAGTTTTTGAAGGAGTTAGAATATTGGGTTTGAAGCTCAATTGCCTTAAGGATCTCCATCAAGGCTTATCTATGAGGTTGTGATTGCTGGATGAGCTCATATATGGAGATTCGGGCAGATGTTCTTAAACTTTGAGTGATTTTACTCTTAATGGTGACTACAGGCCTAGGTGGGAGGCTTGGCCCAGGAGGCGGTATAGGCTACAATTTCAAAGGGGCATCACTCTAGGCCATAGGTGGTGTGGCTGGACTTGGATACTGCTTATTTCTTATCACAATACTGACCATGCCAACATATCCTTGCTTAGGAGGGACATGGTGAACCTCATTCACCTGGGGCACTGGTTTGGCCTACTCCGCATGGGCAGGCAAGGGGTCCTTGAAGATCTCCATTTGTTGGTTGTTTGGTGTGATAGGGTTGTCTACCTGGAGGACGTTCCCATCAATTAGGTCTTGCACCAAGTTTTTGAACTTGAAACACATTTGCACATCATGCCCGTTTTGCCTATAAAACTTGTAATATAGGTCTTCTTTGTATACTTTGGGCTTTGGTGCAAGAGTGGGGTATTGCTACAACTGCAACAACAAGGAGATTGGATTCAAGAAATTTTTGGAGAACATCTAAGTCAACTTTGACATAGGAAGAAGATAAGGCAGCTTGGCGAGCAAGGTTCGCTATCTATTGCTATAGTTTGTTATTGACTCATCATCATATTGTTTCAACCTAGCTACATCGACCAACGTTGCCTTCCTCTTGGTGTTGAAGACAAAGCGCTCTAGGAATGCATCTGCAAGTTGGTCCAAATTATGAATGTTATGCTTAGGGATTTGGTAGAACCACTCAGAGGCAAGGCCGGTGAGGGTAGTCATAAATGTCTTTAGAATCAAAGCATCATCGTCATGAATACCAAAGCATTGACCTAGGAACCTAGTGACATGTTCTTGCACATCCACTTCTCCCTTAAAGGTAGCCAACTAAGGCAACTTGAATTGCTCTGGATAGGGAGGCATAGGTACTGACAGATGGATGGGTTGACTATGCAATCGACACATAGTGGGCTTTTGATATCCTAACCCAAAGGTCTTGTTATCTACTGACTCCAGGCATTCTAGCAATGCTTTATACAAGCTTGAGGACTTGATCTCCTCATCCTTGTTCATATCTTGCGATGGAGGTCTAGGATCCTCCAACCTAGTGTGATGTGGTGGTAAGTCGCCCCCCTACCTTGGTAAGGCATCTCAACATACTCTAATTTTGGCTCATGCTCAGTATAATCCCCGTAAGATATCTCTTGATCCGGTCTATAAATAGGGGTATCTACCCACAATGGGCACCCTATGTTTGTCCTCGGAGGCATTTCCCGATATGGCCTAGAATTTTGTGGAGGCAACATTTGATAAGGTCTCAAGGACCTCTCTCAAATGAGCTTGGGTTACCTCGTGTGGACTTCCTACCTATGTGTCTTAGGGGTAGGAACCCTCTCTCGTAAAGTCTTTTGGAATAACTTGTTGGTCTACCATTCGATCCTTTCTTTCTCAAGTTGGTGCAAGAGGTCTAGTTGCTCTTTATCTCATCGAATCTGCTTGAATTGGGCTTAGCATTCTATATATCTTGCAATCGCTTTCCTGGTTTGATCCATAGTGCAAGGCCTAGAGGGCCTAGGAATATTGCCCTAGGGTCGACCTCGTTCAATATACTCTACAGTCTCCATAGGGTGCTTTTCTCTCTTGAGGTTCATCACATTGACTTGAGATTCGGGCTGGAACATATGCTCATTATACTTAGCTGGCGCAGAGGCACATCAGGCATGCACAAAATATTTTTCCTAAGGAAAATCTGGGATCTCCTCATGTCTTCCCTCTTTGATGAGGAAATGAAGGGTAGAATTGGCTCACCCTGATCGACGGGTGTCATTCCCATCGAGTTGCATGAGTTGTTGTATCCTATCAAGGTGATGCAAAGGTAGAGTCATATCTACTTGCTCCAGTCAGTGTGTGAAGTCATGCTCCTACCTATGATTAGGTGTGTCAACCTTGATGGGAATGCAGATGCATGGAACTGCTATGTCTATTAGTGCCTTGATGTGTAGTTGCCTTTCATCAAGGAAGGCTTGTGAAATATTTCATCAAGGAAGGCTTGTGAAATATCTCCATACTGAGAATAATCTCCCATGTAATACCCATCATCCCTCGAGGTGTCTCGTAGATGGTCCCTTCGTAGATGAGGCTCATGCCTTGTGGTATTGGGGCTATGTGGAGTAGAAGCTCACTAGGGAGGTATAACCAAGTCCCTAGGGCTATATCGAAGATGATTCATGTCTCATAATCCACTCTCCATAGCTTTTGCTCGTGCTTAGGCTTGGCTGCAGGTGCACACCATTGTGCTCCTCTATCAATACCCCAAGTGATTATCTTCTTTACAATTTTTTTTTTATGAAATAGCATACAAGAAGTAAACACTCAATAAGACAGATGATTATCTCTTTTAAGTTTTAAGTGTGAATCCCTAAACTGTTTCGTGTGTTTCAGATGTTTTGTTTGTAAATAATGACCTTGTGTCACGTATTTGAAATATTGTTGGATGATGTACTCAAATTTTTAAAGGATTTCACCTATATACTTGCACAAGCTGAATATGGTGATGAAATCCATATCCAACAAGGTAGCATAGGTACTACCAACCCTCACCCAACACCTCGTGCACAACGATACACCTCTCCGAAGAGAAGTGCATGCTATTTTACATGGTTAGGACAGATCTTGGGTCGGCCTTGGCCACGGATGGGTCCCGATGATACTCTTTCACATGAGCCAATCAAGTGGTAATGAAATCCACTGTTGGTCTCAATCAATGGGTTGTATGTGAGAGCCCAACGTCGTCGATGTTAAGATAAAGCGTGATGTGTGGGGACTCATTTTAATACCAAGAAAGTAAGAAAAGAATAATTTGATGATAATTTACTAAATGCATGCAAATAAGTGCTTTTTACTTTCATAAATTTAGGATAAATAACCTACAAATGCAACCTCTGAATGCAAAACCCTAAATGCTAACTTACCCATTGGGTAAGCCATAAACAATCAAGCCACAAAGATGCATTGCTACATCAGATTTTCTTTGATTTTTCTTCTTCCTTTGCTATGTGATGTTATAAGAAAAGAAAAAATGTAACTTTTAACATTTATATACAAGCAAATGAAGTAAGAAAAGTAATTTTTTACAGTCTCTGAAAATGTAGCAGAAAAACAGAGGGTTTAGGCACTTACTTTATCCATTTTGAGCTCTCCAAATTTTGAAATTTTGGGTAGAAATATCTTTGTTCTATCACCTCTCTAGGGTGGGATGATTAGAAGCCTCACCACCATCCCATGGTGGTATGGTGAATCCACCATCCCAGGGTGTGCCAGATAAAGGCTCTACCACCGTTCCAGGGTGGGGAGGGGAGCACCTGCAACACAAACAGGGCAAAAATTGCAAACTTGAGGTCATATTTTCACCCAAATAATAAGGGACAATGGTCCTACCATGATCACCACTGAAGTAGGGAAAATCAGTGCACCTAATTATGAATAAAAATATGTGTATATGTCCTATCTCATTTATGAGCATCAAACGAAAGCATGCATATGAAAATGAAGCAATACCAAACAATAAGGAATGAAATGAAACGAGTATCTTATTTATTACCAAGGTTACACAGAATTCCCCTTGAGGGCTCAAATGTGACACAATTTTTACAAATTTTAGGGTGCCCAAGGATCAAATCCTCCAAGAAATTTGGGTGCACATCCAGTGCCTTTCCTCGTACCCACAATCGAGGTGGGCGTGCCAATACCACTGCTACTTGTATCTTCAATATCTGATGTATTATCTTCCTTCCCAATACCTTCTAATAACCTGCACCTACACACAAGAAAGCAAAAACGGTCAAATAGCAAGGGCGTATGAAGGAAAACATGCAATCCCCACATGCACAAAATGGCATATATATTTAAAATATATCAAATCAACTCAGAATGACTTGAAAATTTATGGGGATATTAAATAAGAGTTTTTTAGGGGATATCACCAAAAAAATATCTGAAATTGCATCCGTAGATCCCTCAATTTTGTGTCTCCCGCCTACAACCTATGAAGACCAAGATGACCAATTACCACACCTAAACACGTCCAAAATAGATGAAATTTGGATAGAATACATAAATAATAATTTTAAGACAACCCATATGGTTATATGTTCAAATTGAATCCTATATACACCTGAATACAACTAGGGTTCCCGGATGGGCCCTACGGACCTGCAAAAACTTAAAAATGCTATAACTTGGTCAATTTAACTCCAAATTGCATGAAATTTAAACCACTGTAGAACATGACAGTTTAGAATAATATAATTAAAAAATAATAATAAAATTATGCAAGGATTTTTCCTCGTACCGGGGGTACGGTGGTGACTACAACTAATTGGAGGGCACCCTGAGAAGGGGTACCCACCAATTCTGCATACTTTTTGCTACCAATCCCATTGGGGAATGATCCTAACTGTCTAAGGGGTGTTTTTATTGAATTTTGTGAAGAAATTCACTTGAATGGAAAAGTTATGCTCAAAAGGCCCTCTTGAAGTCACCTGGTAACCTCCTTCGCTAAGAGGAGATTTCAAGGGTATGAGAGCTCAATAGGTTGGGGGGAAATTTTGGCAGAAATCCATTTCATATCCTAGAACTCCTATACTTTTTTATTTTAGTGTGGACCATGTGTCCATTTTATAGCCCAAAGGGGCTCATGTGCAAAAAGGCATGCAAGGGCATGCATGGCAGGAGGCGCCATTTGTCAAAAAGGAGGCATGCACTAGGTGTGGAAGAGAATCTCCATTTTGGGCTTCCATTATGAATCATATCATAAGGATGCAATGCCCTCTGACCAGCATGCTCCAAATGGCATGCTAAATGGCAGTTTTTGGGTGCCAAATATCCTAGATTTGACTTTTTTTGGATCAAACCTGCTCACCGTCCCACCCTGGGACAATGGCTCACCACCATCCCAGGGTGGGATGGTGGGAATTTTCCACCATTCCAGGGTGGGACGGTGGTGAATTTTGGGCAAAAAATTCCCAAAATTGGGCCAAAAGCTTCCAAAAACCCTTCCGGAGTGGCTAGAACCACTGTGAGCCTTCTGAGGGCTGCCCAAGGGGCCATATGATGCCAATTTGATCATTGTTTGTGGGTTCTTAATCGGGTTAACCATATTTTAGTGTCTACATAATGGCTACCCTCATATATATGCATGCATTTTATTTCTCACTTTGTTTTCATGTGTGTTGAGTGTAAATTTAAAGGAATGAGTAAAGAACCCCTTCAAAAAGGACTAATGGATATAGAAGTTCCATTAATCCTTAGTCTTCTTAAATATCATACTAAGGTTTAATATTAGTGTAGGTATTTTATTTGAACAAGGAATGATCAATAACCTTTATGGTTTGAATTAAATTGAATTTAACATTATAAATGTTTTAAAATATTCTATTTAATTCTCTCTTGTACCTTTTATAAAATTGAATAAAGAAATGATTAGCTTTATCCTTTTATAAATTTGATAAAGAAATGAATAACTTAAAAAATATATAAAGAAACATGAGTTTTCATTTAAGGCAAAATATTTGAGAAAAGAGAAGAATCATTTTAAAATTCAAAATATCTCTCTTTTTTGACCGCTTGGGTAAGCTCGACATTACTGCTAGTAGATGACATTTATATCATAATGAGGAATTTTTGGAAAGGGTAGATGGGTCCTCCTTATCAAGAGGGTCAAAGGAAGAAGAAGAAAGAATGATCATTCTTATTTTCTTGAGAGGGGTGCAAAGACTAAATTAAGAGCAATAATTGGAGGGAGGGAGGAGATTTTGATAGGAGGGATCCAACACCATAAGTAACAAGGTGGGTTTTACTATTGGTTGATTAAGAGTATTCAATGGATTGATTAGAAATTATTTTATCTTTGTAAAGCATTAAAAGGATCCCTCTTTAACATATCGAAAATCCTTTTTAAAACTTTGTATTTAGATTCTTTTTATTAGCTTTGTAAGTGCTTTGATCTGTTATCGATATCCCTGTTTTGGATTCCTTCAGTGAACATTTTTGTTTGGTATTTTTAACCCTTTTTAAATAGTAGTCAAACATCTTTATGGTTGGTTACAATCGATGACTATCGTGCTTTCCTCTAGGTGTCTAAACGAGAAGGGGATCGATTAGTTGAATTTTACCTAAAACACACCCTGATTATTTATCGATTCTTCTCTAAGAAACTTGGTCATTGATTTGTAAGCTTTACCTTGACTCTATGATTTGACACCTTGGTCAAGCTCAAATAAACCTTGTCTAAACCTCTTCTGATCCATTTAGTTTCACTTGAATGTCATTCTTACCCTACAACTTGACATGAACGCTTTCTCTATTCTTCATCGATGTTGGTTGTGATAGGATGGACGTAGATATTTTTCGTTGATCTCCTTAGTATATTCGTGTTTTATTTTTTCACCTCGATGTTGCTTTGCAACATAATTGCATGATGAATCCATGCTCACAAGATCATGGAAATGGAAGGCCACTTTGACCTTCATTAAGAGTTATCCCACATCAAGTATGTGGGGTCATTCACACCCTTTTAAAGAGGTGAGCACCCACTAAGCTTGTTGACCATTTTTAGGTGGTCTAAGGTGCCACCAAGTAGGGTCACATGTGCACTAGTTGGTAGCACCTCTATTCTTGTGCCATGTAGACCCTTTTTGTTTGGTTTATTGATGCTTGTATAGCTTGTCTGTATACTATCACATGTTATGATGTATTTGGTTTTTGAATGTTGCATGGTTACCTGTTGTCACCTTGTTAATGGATTGTATCCCTTTTGTAGTGGTCTCTAGTGTATATCCCATATTGAATATGTGGGGGTGCCTCAGTGCCACATTAGGAAGATTCTCCCTTTTATGAATGTCCACCAAGCAATAGTCATGAATACCACCACTTGGTGGTGGTTAGCATACCATAATTTAGCATGGCCTATCAACCTATTTGTTATTTTTAGCATTGTGTTCTAGACCTTGATGTTATTGACCCATCTGTGCTTGCATGTTGACCAATGGATTTGGCTATTGAACTCTTGAAACTCATTTTATTTTCTTAGAAGGATGACATTTTATTAAATTATTAGAGGGTACTTTATCAAATTAAAGGAATGGCATTTCATTTACAAAAGAGAATGATAATAATTTTATTTGAATTAAAAGAAAGGATTTTAGATGACTTGTTTTTAAGTAGCTAATTGATTAAGGGAATGAGACCTTAATTAGTTAAATAAATGGTTTATTTTTCAGTATTTAATTTATTAGAATTATGGGCTTTTAGTTGATTGAAGAAAGCTATTTTTATGATCATTTAATTGATTAAAAGCATGGGCTTTTAAATGATTAAAGAAATATAGTTTTATGTAAGTAATTTATTGATTAAGGGTATGGGACCTTGATTTATTAAAGAAATGGTTTTAAGTATTTAATTGGTTAAGGTTATGGGACCTTAATAAATTAATAAAATAGATTTGTATGATGAAAAGCATGAGCCTTTCATTGATTAAAGGAAATGTTGTGAATTAATATTTGTTTGGTAAAATGACTCTCATTTTATTTATGATAATAAGATTGGATGTATGAGATTCCCTATGATGTTGAGTAAATGATTCATGAATGGATGTATTTAATAGTTTTGCATAGTTGCAATTTGGCATCCAAATTATAAGTGCACCTATTTCATAAGTTATTAGTAGATGCATTTAGATGCATGCTTCATAAGATCCATGAGTTGTCATGATCCCTTACCACCATCAATTGAGCAATGGAAATACAAGAAGGACCAACGAGGACACTTAAAATTTGAGATATTTACCATTGATATATGTTGTAGTGAAGGCTTAGTATGGAAACATAATTGGAATAGACTCTAGTTGAGCAATCTCCTATTTGTATAATGTTGTAATAATTTATTCTTTTAAAAGTATGGAAGTACTTTTTCCATACTTGGATTATGTAATAGTTTAATATATGAATGAAATATGTATCCTTTATTTGTTTTTTTAAGCATCATTAATGTTGTAATTTCATAAACTATTCCTTTGTTTAAATTTTTTAGTTATATCATGATGTCTTATTTAAGTACCTTCTTGATGTTTTTGTAGATATTATTCCATGTTTAAATTAAGTAGATAGACATAATCATATCCTTCCAAAGAAAGAACAATTATATCTTATGATTTAAGGTAGTTAAATGATTAGAATTGATATCTAATTTATGAGTATGCTTATGTGTTAGAAATATATAATGAAGCCTAAGGGATTATGGGATTCCTTAGGAAGGAACTTGAGGTAACCTTGATTTAAAGATCTCATTAAAAAGACTAAACTAGATAAATATATAAAATATATTGTATATTTAAATGAACTTAGTTATTACCAAGAGAAATCTAAGGGAATGAGTTAGCTCATAGTAGAGATGATATGGATAGCTTATTAGCAAAATGTATAGTATGCCTACACAGACAGACTTGTGTATGGTGTAGTTATGGGTGTATCCCTTTAATTTACCAAAGGGGATAAGTTAGCTCATTGTGAAGATGATATGGATAGCATTTTACAATATGCCTAGTATACCTACACAGATGGACTTGTGTATGGTATAGGTATGGGTATATCCCTAATAGATTAAGGATATAGATTGACATGCAAAAATATGATAGTCAACATAAAATATTCAATTAGGTTTTATTTAAAGTGTAGATTGGCATACACTGGTTAGGGTTAGGTAAATCCCTTTTGAGTATATGTTGTAAAAAACAAAAAAACAAACACTTCTTTTTGCTTAAGTAGTTTAGTTGATTTTTTTTTGGGTCATTACACTATCAGGGCACTTCCTCATAAGGAAATTAGAATATAGAGCTTACAAGGAAATCATACAGAACTAAAAAGACATACACAAACTAGAGTGTTATCAAGGTGAAAGTATACCAAAGTGATATGAAGGTGAACATAGACCAGAGTGTTATCAAAGTGAACACAGACCAAATAGTTATCAAAGTGTAAGTAGTATAGAGAACTATTAAGGAGAAAGCGGTAGAAAGAGTTAGCAAAATATTAAAAACTAATGAGACCAATATTATATTGAGCACCTCTAGTAGAATAAAATAGTAGGAGGGCATTACCTAGCACCTCCAACATAAGTCAATAGGAGATAATTGTATAGAAGAAGTTGTCTAATCACTAGCACCATTCATAAGAACATGGAGGAATATAGCATCATCTAAGCACCACTACATTTGTTTCTTCTTCATAAAGAAGGTAAAGAGATCAACAAAAAAGACAGGAAGACCAACATGAGAAGAACAATGGATCAATGAGACCAGTGTAAGGAGAATGATAGAGTAAAGAGACCAACAAAGAAGGTAAAGTTACCAGCGTTAGGAGAATTATAAAGTAATGAGACCAACAAAGAAGCCATGGAGACCATCATGAGGAGATAATATCAATGTACACCTAACACCTATGAGAAGTAACATCAAGTAAAGAAGAAGTATATTGCTTGCAACTAGCTAAAGTAATGTATCTTGAAGGTGGATATACAAAGTATGTTATCATGGTAGAAAACAAATGTAACTTTACTAACATTTGATTAGCATGTATAATTCCACATGGATTTAGGGTTTAGATTGGCACATTTAATCAAGGACTACTTAAATTGGAGTACAGAGTCGTTAGCACATCCAGTGAGAAAACAAAGAAAGAATTAAGTGCAAGTTGACCAAGGTGATAAGAAAGGTTAGTTAAAACTAAAGTTTTTAAGTGCTTTAATTTTAGTTAAGGAGTTATATTTATAAGGATTAGTTAGAGATATAAATTGTTATCTTTCAAATTTTTAAAGTGTGGAGTGATAAGGGTTTCTACTTCAATTAGTTTATTTGATTTAATTATTTAAAGTTTTTAGTGTTTGAAGATATTTGAATTTTCTTAATATAGAAGATTTATTTTTCTTAAGTTCTTCAATTTTTGAGAAAATTTGAAATTAAAAAAGATATTAGAAGTTTTTGAAATTTTGTAAATTTAAAATATTTACAAGTTAAAAGTTTTTCTACATCAAAGGATTAGAAAATTTAGAATTTGAAAATTTCATTTTTTTAGTGCATATTAAAATTGGGAGATATAAGGTTCATATCATGGAAGGAATTATTAGAAATGCATTCAATGAAGATAGTGAATAAATGGTGAACAAGCTAAACTTTTATTTTTCAAAATTTAATAGACGGTTTTGAAAAAAAGAAGCAAATGACAAATGATTTAAAATAAAAACTATATTTATTTCACAAATATGAAAAATATGAAAAGTTCACAACTCTTATAAGTTATCTTCATAAATAAAAATTTAGAACATGGTGTAATACTCAAAACACCATTGTACTTTCCTCAGAAGAATGCTTAATGATATATTGCCATTACTTACCTTTGAAATATTTCAAGAAAAATATTAAGAAAAGAAAGATGGCACATACAACTTGAATGAAGCTTATGTTAGCTTCAATGAGGAATCACTGAAATCAAGGTTGTATTATTGTGATGATTTACTAACTCAATGTTTAGAAGGGCGCATGTCATCAAGTATATCATAGCTAAATATAAAGAAGAGAAGAGGAAGGAAGAAGAATAGAGGAAAGCACAAAAGGAATGTTAATAGAAGACATGAATAAAAAATAGAAGAAATTTTGTACACTAAAGATCCTAACAAAATATTGAAAACAAATATGAAGACCAAGATTGAAGATTAAAGTCTTCAATAATCAAATAATGTAATATAGGGATATGTTGAGGAACATTATATTATTTGAGACATGCTAATGTACCCCCATGGTACCTTCATGGTATAATACAATATATTAGGGTTGATTCTATAGTTTAGGAGTGTGATTTATATTTCCCTTTCATGTAAGTGTTAATGTGTAGAAAATGCACAAGTGTCATGTAAGTTAGAGTGCAAGTGTAGATTGAGAGAATGTGCACAAGTGTCATGTATGTAAGTGTGTAAATATGTAATGTGAGGATGTGCACAAGTGTCTTAGATTATGAATGCATTTAGAAGTGTAACATTCTTGTAGAAGTTTACAAGTGTCATAGAGTCAAGTGTGCATGTAAAAAGAAAGTGAAGAGTCTAGTATGAAAATGGCAAGATGATAACCCAAAGGTCATGGGACTTGTCATATGGAGAGCAATAGTAAAATACTTTAAGAGTCACATTAATATGTATCTATTATGGATAGAAAGCTCCATGAAGATATACCTAACATCCAAATATTTTATTATCTATTTTCAAGTGGAAAGAAGTGAATAAATCTTGTATACTGATTTTGAGAAATTAATACTGTAATTTTTTCTTCATGCATAGTATATGAATGATTTAGGATATTTACATTCATATTTTATTATATGAGTGAATGTTATTTTTAGTATTTTATAGGCCTTTATATACATATTAAATTGCTCATATATAAGTATACTCTTCATTATTGATATTTTGACCTTTAATATTATGGCTTATTTATACTAGGACATGTGATATTTTGTGGTAGTAAGGCTTAAAAAGCAAATATTTCCATGTTACATAGATTTTCTTCACATGAATCCTTTAAATATTCACCTAAGATCTAAAAAAATAAGTGCACTTGTTCCTTGATCACACTTTGCTTTCTACTTCGTGCTTCCTACTCACACATCCTCCTAATCACTCCCAACTAAACGTTAATATTATGAGAGAGAGAAATGTTATAATTTAGAAAATATATTTATTTTGAAGGTATAGATATGGTAAATTTTAATCTCCTTAAGACTAATTAGGTATGTAGAATATATTTATGCTTATGTATAATTATTTATAAGATTATTTTATAAGTGTAAGGCCTCTAACAAATTTTATTTTAAGTTTGATCTAAATTTTCACATACAGATTTGTAAGTAGAAATGTCTATAAAGTTCAAAAAGTAGTTTTTACAATTCGTTAATTAATGTGAGAGATGATTTTTTTTCAATAAGCAATGTGTGGATTCTATTGGGGCCACTCCCATTACAAAAACAAAACATTACATTGCTCTCATTAAATTTATAACAAGTTAATTAAAGCATATCCAAATTTGTCTTTCAATCAAATATATTCTTCATTTTATTTTCTATCAATATTTATCTTCTTCAAATTGATAAGTTTCCACAATCAACTCCATTTATATCATATGCCTTTTAAAATTTGAATTCTGCCAAGATGAAATTCAACACCACTAATGGCTAGAATATTTGTTGCCCAACTTCTATATCTATAAATATCTTGTCTATAAAAACCTCATAATTTTTTAATACCTTTTTTTAGGGTTAATATCCATTCCCCTAATATCCCAATATATTATTTTCATTGTTATTTTTTTATTTTATTTGTGGATTCAGCCCCACTTCTTGTTAGCGCTTGTGATATTTTCTTTTTTTTCCCATATCTATCCCTTTGGGTTTCTTTTTCTCTTTGTTTTTGCTTCTTGGGTCTTTCTCTTTTTTTTTCATTCCTAGCAATACTTTCATCTTCATAAATCTCTTTAATCTTTTCACATTGCTCATGGTAAGACTTATCATCTTTAGGTTTGCTTTGTTTTGAACAATATGAAGGACAAGGAATAACCTCAAAAGCACAATCTTATTTATATTGCTCTAGAAACCCTAAAGTACAAGGATGCTCTTCTATAACAAATACCTTGTTATTTTTCTCTAAAAAAACTAAATTATTATGGGTTTCCTCCATTCTTATTTATTTATTATGCTACTCTTGAAACCTTGAAATTCAAGGAATAACATCTTCATCCCTTTTTCTCTCATTACTTGGAGAGGATTCTATACTACTTGAGTAATATGAAGATGATTTACTTGGAATAAACTTGATCTCTTTTGCACCTTTAATTCCTTCTAAACTTGCTAAATGATACTATAGATTGTCTTTTTTTACCTCTTCTTTCGGAGTGGAATATCCTTGGAATATCATGAAGTTTATCTCATGGCTAGAATTTTTGTCTTTTTCTTCATAGTTTTCACTTTGTAAACTCTTGTCATTCTCTTGATTCATATTTTATCTCAATGGATTGTGGAAAAGGTTTTGAAATATCCATAGAAACACATATTTGATTATATATATCATGCTTTATTTCCTTAGTAGTTAGTCCTTCCTTCATGAATTCACCTAGGTTATTTCCAATATTCTTTAGAACATCCTTATTTATATACTGATATGGAAGTCCAAAAAGCCTAACCCATATTAGAAGCTTCTTAATAGTTTTTATCTCAAAATAAAAAATTTCATTCTATGGTCTCAAGTAAAATGCATCTCTTCCCCTAAACCATAGGCCACCAACCATTATTTTATCTCTAATTTTTTAACTAGAAAAGATGATGAGAAAAAAACCTTTAGGAAGAAAAGTCATAGAGTAATTTGAATTTAATTCCCACTTCCACTTGATCCAATTTGAATCTCTAAAACCCTTGGCCATGATCTATGGAACTTACATATTAACCCTCTACTTTTAAAAACCATTATATCATGCTCAGTCATCTCATCCTTGATACTCACTTCTAGTGTAATATCTACCACCTAGATCAAACTTGCCATGTATTTTCTCTTTTGCTTATCTCCAACTTGGGCCTCTATACTTCCAATTAGGGAATCCCAACTTCGCAATAGGGCTTTCAAATATGACTTTCCTTCCATACTGGCTAATGGTGCTTGTTCTTGGCTCACCTTCCCTTTCAGTTTGCACTTGCGTCCAGCTCACACTCTCTCCTACCTCACACTCACTCCTAGCTTGCACTCCCTCTTGGCTTACAAAATCCCTTGTCTTTTCTTTTTCTTGGCATTAATTTGTTGTAAATTATTTTGTAATCAATTTTCAATGCATTCATGGTAATTTTTTGAAGTATTGATGCACTTCGTATGAACCCAATGCTCTTCCACCATGATTAAATCTTGGTTTCACTCCCTCTTAGATCGCACTTCCTCCCAGCTCACATTGTATTTTCTTCAACTATATCACACTTTGCTTTCTACTTACTCCTCACACTTTCTCCTCACTCCTAGCTCATTCTCACACTCACTTATAGCTACACTCACTCCTGGATCACGCTTACACTCACTTCCAACTACACTCACTCCCAACTCACACTCATACTCATTGTTGCACTCCCTCTTGGCTCACACTCACACTCATTGTTGCACATACTCTCAAGTGGCTGCTATGAGATAAATGAATTATTATAATTAGATAATATATTTATTTTTAAAAGGAATAATTGAAGAACACAAGCTTATACTGAGAGGGTGGATGAATAGTCTAAGATAAAAAATTTCAATCCAAATGATAACAACAATAATATGATTATAATAAGAAATAAATGCATAATTTCCATATACATAAGAGACAATGGTTTTACGTGGAAACACCCTCTCAGGAGAAAATCATGACAAAATACTGCTTATGTTTTTCTTCAATAAATTTTGTGGGCACCAACCCACATGAGACACCAATCCCCTATACAATTTCATGGACACCAATCTACAGGAGACCAATCCCCAAGTCTAGTATTAGATAACTTACTTGTGTGTTGAATTGGAGATGCTAATACCTTGCTTTTCTTCCACTATCATGTGCACCTTTTCTTCTTCTTGAGTTGGCTGAATTATCCTTCCTTTTAATTGAATACTTGGGTGAATATGTGCACTTAATCATCTTACTCTCTTCTTTGATGTCTTGACTTGTTTTAAATTTGTGCCCTTCAAATATGCCTCAATAATGATGATCTTCCTTTTGCATGTGTTTTCCAAATTTGCCTTAATAATGATGATCTTATTTTGAAACTTATAAAATAAAACTTTGTAACAACAACATGACTCCTTATATCTCCCTTTTAAAATTTGCAAAATAAAACTTTATAATAACAACATGACTCCTTATATCTCCCCTTTTATAAATTGTAAAATAAAACTTTATAATAACAACATGACTCCTTATATCTCCCTTATATCAACTTTTATTTTAAACTGTACCCTTACCTTGCATAGCAAAACTTAGCAAGCCATAGATGAGATTCAACCTTCTGATCTCTAGTAGCGTAGTGCCCTAACACGGGCTCATGACCAATTGAGCTAACCTAGCAGTTGAAACTAAAGGGGCATGATAAAATATATGGATCCTTCATCGAGCTATCTCGAACAACAAAACCACAACAAAATAGGCATCGAGGGGATTCGACCTTCAAACCTTCTGCACCGCAGTGCCCTAACATGGGCTAGGCAATTGGTTGGGCTAACCCAATGATTGAGATTAAAGTCAAACAATAAAATATTTAAACCTTCCATACCTTGCACTTTAGTCGCACAGCAAAAAGTTATCGAGGGGATTCAAACTTCGGATCTTCTGCACCGTAGTGCCCTAATGCGGGCTAGGCAACTGGATAGGCTAACCATATAAATGAGATCAAAGTGGCACAATAAAATATTTAAAGCCTCCTTTGGATCATTGCTACATTTCCAAACTCACTCTCCTATTTGGGACATCCTCCCTTGTCTTCTACTCGTTGCTCGCTGTCCTCTAGAAGGATATTCAAATTTCTTGCCATCACCAAAGTGAATTAATGGCCTCATATTAATATGCTTCCCTTTTGTCATTTGCACCCAAGGAGGTTGGCCCATGCATTTAAATATTTGAATTTAATTTCACTTTTGTATGGTGCGCTCAAGGAGGTCGGCCTATGCAGATTATAATATTTAAACTTTTATATATTTAAATATTTTGATTTAAATATAAACCTTCCACTTTAATATTTAAATATTAAAGCATATAAAATCACCTTTGAATATATCTTCCTTGAAATAAATGACAACATTAAATTACCCTTGAAGATATTTGCCTTGACATCAATGACAACTCAATAATTCTAACAATATCCCCCTTTGTCATTGATGGCAACCCTGCAAAGAAATTGTCTTTTACTGAAATTGTAACGAACCCTTCTGTTACTCCTTATCCACAAATTTTGTTTATATATATATAAATATTCTTCTTTATGTGTCAAAATACCTAAGCATACCTTAGGATAGACATATTCCATGTAGATTATAACTTTCCAGGCAAATAGTTTTAGGAACTATAGAGACTTGATAAGAGTCTCTTCAAGTAGAAGTTATTAGCTTCTACGAAACCCTCATACCTTACTTTGTATGAGTACGTTGGCTAATCGTTAGGTTTCATCTTCATAAAAGGAGGAAGTCACCAAATGGTCCATCTAGACCAGGTGAATGCCTTGAATATGGAGTACCACACCCATGGTAAACCATCATAGATGAAATAACCACACCAATGGTTATTCATAAATCTTAGCTTTGATCCATTCCATTTAGAAGGGATTTCTAATACAACTGTATCACTATCGTGATATGAATCCATGGAATATACTTTTTATCATGATTACATATCTTTAAGCCTCTTAGAGTTTAGTGGTACACACTCCATTTAGGCAACCCTCTTTGTTGGTTAATTTTGATTTTATTACCAACAAGGACTTTTCTTGTCCCATAAGGGTGTTCCCTTCAATTCTTGGCTTAAAATGTAGGGTCTATCTTGATTTGTAGTTCAGGGTCATTTTGCCTTGTTGAGAGAGTTCCATTCCACAATTAAACCATCTTGAATGCTTATGAGGTGGATTTAATCCATGAGGCTCTTATATGGCAACATTCTATTCAAGAATAAGTGATTAATGTTTAGATTAACATGAATCCAATTATCCCCTTAGGAGTTAGCTTCTATTATATAATAACTCTTGGATTACGACATAGATTAACCAACATGAATATAACCAATGATGTATATGGAAAGGTGCATCATTCATAATTAGTTATTCCACAACACTATAGAAAGATAAACAAATTCCATTGATTCTCTAACATACTTGAGTGAGCATACATCCATCATATGAGATTATTATTTGAACAACTCTACTTAACTATATCATTCATCATCATTCATTCTACTCCAAATGTAAATAACACTATTGCATTACCATTTTAAGGATTAATCATCCATATACTATTAACCTTCTTATCATCATTCTTAATTATAGTGCATGGAAATAAACATTGTGTCATATGTTATTTTCATTTCAAACACAAATGCAACATCCATAAGATATAATAAATCAAACCACAAAATAAAGTTACACAAAGATTTATCCTACGAAAACCTTGACAGGAAAAACCCAGCCTCCAAAGTATATGTTTTTCTCATATCCATAAACTTAAGGTTTCAATATTACAATTACAAAAGGCATCTACCGATTGCTTTTGGTCAAGTACAAGTAAAGAAATATAGTTGTTCCATGTCATATCTATGATGCCATTAAGGAATTTTCCAATTCATTTCTCATATCCTTAAGGTATACTTATACCAATAAGGAAAACATATGTTCCATTAATATTCATAGGCCATTAAGAATTCCTTTAGGATCCATACTACAAATAAGGAATCTAATAAAATACCTTGCATTTTTTATGAAATTCATTGGAGTTATATTTTGGAGAAGTCGTAATGAGTTGGAGGAAACCCTAAAATTTTCTTCCATGATGAATTCCTAAATTCATTCCTCATGATTGATTCAAAATCAATCGATGAATTAAAGTCCCATACCTTTAATTCATTAAATATCAATCTTTTATTTGGAGTTAATACTAAACATATTAATATTTAACCCCAAGTTTATTCTCCTTACAATATACACTAAAGTCTATGTTTGAACTATAGATATTGTTTTCTTCAATTTAAATTTACAATAGTATAAGTTAAGGCTTTAAATCTTGAGTCACTAATAATACTATAATTGGGTTCCTTTTGCCTTTATTGTAAAATTACAATGATCCACCCTTTAAAATAATGAATTCCTTTATATAAATGGAATACTTCCAAAATAATATTTTCCATATTTTTAAATTACCTAAATATTGATTCCCTAGGTTTATCATTGAAACATTCCTTATCATTAGTCTATCCTTAAAACAAGGCAAGTTCCTTCATGTTTACAATATTTCCAATATTCCCCATGAAATATCGTTACAAGAATCATATTCTAAGGAATAAGCACTAAGTTTTTTGAATAGTTGGTTGTTTATAGAAGGTAGACATAGCAAATTCATACCCTGCATAGTCCCTGGTATAAGGTTTTACTATCAATGGGATAACCCATTTGAGGCCATTGAAATTAGCTTTCTCTTATAAGGGAATTTAGTTTCATAGTTATGCTAATTCATTATATTGGCCACCTCTTCACCAAACTTAATTAGATTTATTTATTCTTTATTCTAAAGATCCCATTTTATAACTTCAATATATTTATGAGAATTCTAAAGTTCAACAAGTGTGTTCTAATAATTTGCGTATTTTGGATATGCCTTGAAGCCCTTTTTGATTGCTAATTGTGCCAAAATGATAGATATCGAAGGACTACTGATTGACATGTGTCTCAGTAGGGTATGCAATCACAGATGTGGTTACACACATGTCCTTTGACCTACTTGTGTTCCTCGTGGGTTGTGTCTCTAGGATCATTTCCTCCAACATTCCTCTTTGGTAGAATGCACTAAGGCTTCATCAGTATGGGCGGGGCAATTATATAATAAGCCATAATCGTTTCTTATGCAACATGAAGCATAGTTGGTCTTGACCTATCCAATGAACAATCAAAGTCATCTATAGATCAAATGGTAGTGGAATCCAATTTTCATTGTACCCAACAACATTCATGAAAGGGGGCTTTTATCACATGGTTTGATCTAGCAGCACAAAATAAACCTACATATAGTTCAGGGTTTTCGATATCGAGGGTTGTGATTTGGTTTCAGTCTAAAGCATAAAAAGGGGCAAGATGTCTCAACTTTAAGTTTGTAACAGAGTGCACCTAATGTTGTCATTTTGCACCGAACAGTTGATGCCAGAGGGAGGGATTCCCAATAGCTATACCTAACTTTCACAAATCTCTGTATGTAGTAGAGAGAGGTATCCGTTGTTCAAAATAGAGTCATTGGAGCAACCCGACGCTCTCTTTATAGCATCGATAACCCGTTGGCTATGCACATCTAAGAAAATTGTTTGGTTACTGTAGTCCGGTTCAATGCCATCGAAGTTTCAATAGGGTTTAGTGGTTGAATAATCTATCAGTGCCAGTCATCGATTCATTAATTTTCTACTTGAATCCCAATAGAGATAGTAAGAGGTTTTTTAGATCAGAGATGAAGATAAGGACTAGATTTTGTAGGGGTTTAGAATTGTATTCATAGGAGAACATAGACGCAATTGTATAGTTGCTAATCATGTTGATGTGCAAGGAAAATACCTCAAAATGCTTATAGTGAGTCACAGGAATACGCTAGGATTTACAATATTATCTCTATAAAGAACACCGAAGAAATCCTGCAATGATAAATACATGGTTGAACCTTCATATGAATTTTAATAGTGACCCAAAATAGGGGAATTTACTGAACCAACAGTCAATTAAACTGGTTACAGTGGCTGCCAGGGTTGAAATTTCCCATCCACCTTCAGAGTCTATGCATGCAAAGGTAATTTCAACTTATAACAACAATACCAAGATCTCTTCATCTGATATTGAACCCAAAAGACTAATAAATATGTGCAGCAGACATTAAAGGTAGGCAGGACAGATTTGAAACCATCGATAGTAATATTAACCCCTTTATATATATATATATATATATATATATATATATATATATATATATATATATTATATATATACTAGCTTTTTTGTTAGTTTCAATAGCTTTTCGATTCTCATGTGATGGCAAATAATTTTATGGGTGAAACTCTCAGACTAGACAGTAGAATGCTTCGAGGATCATCACGAAAAATTTGCATTGTTAATACGAGGGCTTCGCCCCTAAAATTTGTACCCATGAACTTGTTACATAGTTTAACACCCACCTATACTGTGTTGGGAACAGACCACCTGTATTACGCAATTCGAGAGCTAACCACCAAATGGTGGTCATATGGATTTTTTTCGAGGGTTAGGTCAATCTATTGTTAATGATCGGTGTTCTAGTTGTTAGGGTAATGATCTATCTTACTCTCAAGGCTAAATTAGAGCCTTATAAAAGGGTTTAAGCAAGGCTATTTTAAATATAAGCAAAGCTACGAGCTTATTACTATTAACAGGATCATAGGGTTCTAAGAAAATCCTTAAGAGGGCTAAGAACCTCCTTTAGAAGGACTAACCACATTTAAAATACCCCATAACTTTGTCCATAATCAACCTAGAGATTTATGGAACTATAATATTGACAAGGTCTCACTCAAACAATACTATAATTAACAAGGCCCTTAATACTTAATTCCCTATCAAGAAAATACCATAAAGTTAAATAGATCAAGCATCTTTAACAAGGTACTTAATTCCTTATCAAGTAAATACCATAAAGTTAAATAGATCAAGCATCTTTAACAAGGTACTTCAAATTAATGCATTCTTTAGAAAAAGGAGGAAACAACCTGTTTATTCCAGCCAATTTCTTCAAGCTTCCAAGCCCACTTTTCTCCAACATCTTCCTAAGACCCCTAAGATTGATCATGGATGATGGACTTTAGGAATTTCCTAGAGGCTTTCTGGTTTCTGTTCCACCCCAAGGGTGGAGAGCATACTCCCTAATCCTCCTAGAATTCCTTAGATGATCCATCCTCTAACTAGGAGATCTTCCAAGTCTTCTGGTTTCTGATTCACCCCATGGGTGAAGAGCATACTCCCTAGACCATTAAGAACTCCTAGAACCTAGATAGCCATTTCTTCCCAAAATGCCTTCTATTTATAGGGAAATTCTCCCCTCATGGGCCAAATAGTGGCCACATTATAATAATACTAAAAATATGCCTAGGACCATTATGACTTCATCATGTCCTTCAAGGGTTCTCTAGGGATGAGGTGAGTGACAAAACTCATACTATTGAGGCATAGGATAGTTACAAGGTTGGAACTATTTTTGATAAGCTAGGAGATCCTTCTCCTAACTCCCACCAATATCAGGTATCCACATGAGTACTTCCCAAAAGGTAGGATGACCCATAAGTTATTTAAAAATTCCTTAGTCCTTTTTAGGTCCCATCCACATAGGGTCCACTAAATCTACCCATTATTTATTGTATGGATATAATTTTTTGTAAAATATAATTCCTTAAATTTTATCTTTTACTAGACCTCATAAATAACCCTTAATTAATTAATATTTCTTATCCCCTATAAAATTCTTTTATTAGAATTTTTGTAGGATTCTTTAGGGTCATGCCCCTTCTATCAGGCATTAATTGATCCCCCAAGATCAATTAATATTCTTTAAATAAGGTAGGAGGGTAATGGGTCATGACATACACCCCCCTTAGATTAAACACAATCCTCTGTGTTTGAACATCTACCTTACAAAAACACATTTGTCTAGCAAAAGCTAGCATTTATCTTGTTGTTCTACATTCAAATTCTTCTTTCATCCAACACTTCAATCTCAATGGCAAGCTCCATCTTCCATCCAAGTGAGTACCTGGACCTACAAAAATGTAAAATATCAGCAGTACCATGTTCTTGTAAACAATATAACATCCATCTTGCATATCAACAAGTATTGAAAGCATCATCAATACACAATATTAATACAAAACTACAGTTTTAACTCATTTCAAATTGCACCAACAATTGATCTAGAGAACTGTAGTATTAGAATTTTGCAAAATGATGTTACAAGGATATCATGAAATTATGCATTTGTACCTTACTAGACATAAAAAGTCTTGTTAGTTTTATCAAAAATCCCACCAAGGAGTATCATAGTATAATTTGGTTAACCTTTGGCACGAATTAACCTGATAAAATCAAATGCTAACAAAGATACAACATAATTTCAGAATCTCAATTCAGGATATTCACATATATCCTAATATGCATTTTAATACCAGAGCATCCACCCAGATGTCTCCTGGTTTATATCATCATAAAATCATGGAGAAGTCCCATACCTTCTCCAAGAATGGACACCAATCCATTCCTCATATTCATTTAATCCAACAAAATTCAAGATTCATGCATTCTTTTGTATCACAAATTAACTAATTCAATTTACCATAAACAATAATATTCAGATAACCTTCAAATATAAAATTCAAAAGTTGCTAATGTTTATGCCTCATCCTTGGCATTAATAGACTACTACAAAATGATGGTCTACAGAGTGGGTGTCCTATGGACCTTAAGGTTGATGCTCCTGGGTCTGTTTTCCTCCTTGTACTATGTTGGTACTTACGACTGGAGATGGTGGTGGAGCTACTGCTCCAGTAGTTGGTTGTGGTGGAAGAAGCATACCATGATTTAACAATGCTACCAAACAAGATTCTAGAAATACAACATTAAATTCTTCCCTTAGCTTCCAAAATTGGGGATTTTCTATGAGCATGGCTGCCATCGTTGTTGCTCTCTAGTTATTTCTTTGTAACATTTTTGATTTGAGCCGATCCCGCTCTGCTATGGCAGCATCTCTCTCTGATATTAACCTCAATATTTCCTGCACCCAAGCATCCTCCTGAGCATGTTGCACTAGATATTTCCTCTTTGTTGCATTGATGTTTTTCCTAATTCTTACCATGATTATTACGCCTACTAAATCAGGTGTTGCTTCAGATCAACTTCTACTCTTCAGGGTATGTGCAACAACAGATCGGTAATCAAAAGCAAAAGAATCATAAAGCATATAATGGGATTCATTCCACTTAACACCAATATCATCCAGGTGACTCCTGCCATAAATATGATCGCGTTGGACGTCATGGGCATAAAACTTCTCCAATACTCAAATGACCGTTAGGTCCGTCTATATCAATTTTTGTTCACACATTTATCGATCGTATCCTAACAATCCCGAGGTGAATCATTCATCTTCCATGATACACCCTTTTCTTCGGCTTGATTGTCCTATAGATGATTTTGTGTTGACTAACCAAGGCACATCATACCTTTTTCAATTTTTGAGATGGCACATGTCCTCTTGTTTTCACGTGAAGTCCTATCATTGTCCTCTTTCGTAATTCCATTAGATTTTATCGTGCACACTTATTTTTAGTGCTTTATCCTCTAGTATGCTTTTCAAAATCTAAACAAAATCAAGCATTCTTGAAGAGAAAGATATTCCCTTACCTCCCTTTGGTTGGAAACCAATTTAGCCACAATGTTTATCTATGAGGAAGCTCAACATGAATTCTATGAGTCTCTAGTTTGGAATCCTCGATACTTGCTTCGAGAGAGGGAAGAATTGCATAATTTCTTACAAGATCAAGCTATCGAAGCTCGAGATGCCCTCCTATCCATGGATCAGATTTATTGCAATACTTCTATCCAAGATTCTCATTGTGATGTTTGGTTAAGGAACAATTCCCATAATTACTTAGCATTTGAGAGTCCTTTAAGTCGTTTTGAGTGGTTTGACCAATTTTTTAGTTGGCCTAACTGGACTTTCCATGTCTCATTTGGAAATTCCTGGTTGCATCCCATAAGTGATCCTCTAAATATCCCCTTTCAGTTCCTACCATCATGTTATTTGGAGGTAGTGAAGAAATATATCCCCATCGGAGAAGCAACTTTCTGTAGTGGTCTTTACCAGAGCCTTCTTTATCAGAGGTATGTACAGACTCACTTGTTCTGGGAGATTGAAAATAGATTCGCTCCGACTCAGTGTCTGAAAGAAATGGATCTTCTATTACCTTGATCTCATGGCACTCCTTGGCCATATTATGCATTTGATAGATACTTAATAATCCGTTATAATGTTCCTCCTCCAATTATTTACTCTGAGCATGACTGGTCTCCAAACCAGGATGTTGATAGCTCAGATTCGGATTGGTAACCTGATGGTTTTTTCTCTATCATTGTTAATATGTCCAGGTCTTAATTTTGGCATCTTTGTATTCAAAGTACTTCTTAATAAAGTATTCTATGTTTTGGTCCACTATTTGATGTTCCATTTTCCTTTGATAAATAATACCACATGTATGATGAGTTGATGAGTTTCCTAATTTAAATAGCATAGTACGCCCCTATGCTTTCGACCACCGCTCGAGTGGTCGGGTGGCATACCTTACTATCAAGCTAGGATACTCGGATTATTGGAGCTGATTGGCGGAGTTCTGATACAGGTCTCCCCAAAATTTCATATCAAGAAACGTATGAAGTTTTGGGTGAAATTTGGGGTGGTTTCCATGCCTAAATGTGTCCTTGCTTCCTTTCGCCATACTAGGGTTTCAGGTTCTGGTGTTGTTGTGTGGCTTCTTCCGCCATTTCCTACACCTTGACCTCTAATTGGGAAAACCCCAAAGTAAATTGTAACATTGATCAAAAATCAAATAAAGAAAACATTGTTTAGCTTTTGCTCATTGATAATAATCCCACATGCACCGCTTTATGACATATGACAATGTTTAAATAACGTAAAGCACATTTATTAGATCACGACAAAGCAAGGTGACGTTTTAACCGTGGTAAAGGTTTGGGCTGCGGCTATCTCTGGGTGTACTGTCTATGATGTATTGTTAACTTGCCAGAGTTCATCATGGTTGAAACGTTCAACTTCCTGTCCAAAGGCCCAAATTGTAACAAGAGTTAATCAAAGAGAACATTCTTTTAATATGCCCAACCCAATTCAAATTCATGCCTAAACCGTTGATTTTGTCTTATAATATTCTTTGTTTTCTTTGGGTTACCTTTAGTGGTTACGTCTCAGGTTTTTGTTCCTCTTTGAACCATCTTAGGGTTTGTACACACTTGAGCATAAGGACTAAGCAATTCAAGAGACTTAGGTGCCAAGGTATTTCTCCAAAAGAGTCTAAGGTACACCACTTAAAATCCATATAGGAGGGTTCACTTAGCTCTTCCACTTTCGAACGACTATGGATCTACTTGTGGGGGATAGGTACTCAGACATCATCATCCCAAGCATTGACCTTGACCTTACCAAGTGTGCATTTTAAAATTTTGGAATTTCCTCTCGAGTTTAATCTCATACCCCAAGTCTTTGCTAACCTAGACTCTCACTAAAGCCTATCAGTTAGCTTGGGCTCTGATACCAACTGTAACGAACCCTTTCATTACTCCTTATCCACAATTGTTTTTATATAAATTATTCTTCTTCATATGGCAAAAGACCTAATCATGCCTTAGGATAGACATATTCCATGTGGATTATAACTTTCAAGGCAAATAGCTTCAGGAGCTATAGAGACTTGATCAGAGTCTCTTCAAGTAGAAGTGATCAGCTTCTATGAAACCCTCATACCCCACTTGGTATGAGTACGTTGGCCAAGCGTTAGGTTTCATCCTCATAAAAGGAGGAAATCACCAAATGGTCCACCCAGACCAGGTGAATGCCTTGAATATGGAGAACCACACCCATGGTAAACCATCATAGATGAAATAACCACACCAATGGTTATTCATAAATCTTAGCTCCGATCCATTCCATTTAGAAGGGAGTTCTAAGACAATTGTATCACTATCGTGATACGAATCCATGGAATATCCTTTTTAACATGATTACATATCTTTAAGCCTCTTAGAGTTTATTGGTACACACTCCATTTAGGCAACCCTCTTTACTTGTTCATATTGAGTTTATTACCAATAAGGACTTCTCTTGTCCCATAAGGGTGTTCCCTTCAATTCTTGGCTTAAAATGTAGGGTCTATCTTGGTTTGTAGTTCAGGGTCATTTTGCCTTGTTGAGAGAGTTCCATTCCACAATTAAACCATCTTGAATGCTTATGAGGTGGATTTAATCCATGAGGCTCTTATATGGCAACATTCTATACAATTCTTACTTAAGAAAGGTTTATGTCCCATTCAAGAATAAGTGATTAATGTTTAGATCAACATAAATCCAATTATCCCCTTAGGAGTTAGCTTCTATTATATAATAATTCTTGGATTACGACATAGATTAACCAACATGAATATAACCAATGATGTATATGGAAAGGTGCATCATTCATAATTAGTTATTCCACAATACTATAGAAATATAAACAAATTCCATTGATTTTCTAACACACTTGAGTGAGCATACATCCATCACATGAGATTATTATTTGAACAACTCTACTTAACTAGTATCATTCATCATTATTCATTCTACTCCAAAAGTAAATAACACTATTGCATTACCATTTTAAGGATTAATCATACATTTCTATCATCCATATACTATTAACCTTCTAAAATTTAGCATACATTCTATCATCATTCTCAATTATAATGCATGTATATAAACATTGTGTCATATATCATTTTCATTTCAAACATAAATGCAACATCCACAAGATATAATAAAGCAAACCACAAAATAAAGTGACACAAAGATTTATCCTAGGAAAACCCTGACAGGAAAAAACCAGCCTCCAAAATATATATTTTCCTCATATCCATAAACTTAAGGTGTGAAGATTACAATTACAAAAGGCATATACCGATCCCTTTTGGTCAAGTACAAGTAAAAAAATACAATTATTCCATGTCATACCTATGATACCATTAAGAAATTTTCCAATTCCTTTCTCATATCCTTAAGGTATTCTTATACCAATAAGGAACACATATGTTCCATTAATATTCATAGGCCATTAAGAATTCCTTTAGGATCCATAGTACAAATAAGGAATCTAATATAATACCTTGCATTTTTTATGAAATTCATTGGAATTATATTTTGGAGAAGTCGTAATGAGTTGGAGGAAACCCTATAATTTTCCTCCATGATGAATTCCTAGATTCATTCCTCATGATTGATTCAAAATCAATCGATGAATTAAAGTCCAATACCTTTAATTCATTAAATATAAATATTTTATCTGGATTTAGTACTAAACATATTAATATTTAACCCCAAGTTTATTCTCCTTACAATATACACTAAAGTTTATGTTTGAACTATAGATATTGTTTTCTTCAATTTAAATTTACAATAGTATAAGTTAAGGCTTTAAATATTGAGTCACTAATAATACTATAATTGGGTTCCTTTTGCCTTTATTGTAAAATTAGAATGATCCACCCTTTAAAATAATGAATTCCTTTATATAAATGGAATACTTCCAAAACAATATTTTCCATATTTTTAAATTTCCTAAAGATTGATTCCCTAGGTTTATCATTGAAACATTCCTTATCATCGATCTATCCTTAAAACAAGGCAATTTCCTTCATATTTACAATATTTCCAATATTCCCCATGAAATATGGTTACAACAATCATATTCTAAGGAATAAGCACTACGTTATTTGAATAGTTGGTTGTTTATAGAAGGTAGACACAACAAAGTCATACCCCCTAGTAGTCCCTGGTACAAGGTTTTACTATCAATGGGACAACCCATTTGAGGCCATTGAAACTAGCTTTTTCTTATAAGGGAAGTTAATTTCATAGTTATGCTAACTCATTCTATTGGCCACCTCTTCACCAAACTTAATTAGATTCATTTATTCTTTATTCTGAAGAGCCCATTTTATAACTTCAAGATCTTTATGAGAGTTCTAAAGTTCAACAAATGTGTTCTAATAATTTTCGTATGTTGCATATGCCCCGAAGCCCTTTTTGATTACTAACTATACCAAAATGATAGATATCAAAGGACTACTGACCAACACGTGTCTCAGTAGGGTACATAATCATAGATGTGGTTTCATAGGTGTCCTTTGACCTACTCGTGTGCCTAGTGGGTTGCGTCTCTATGATTGTTTCATCCAACATTACTCTTTGGTAGAGCACACTAGGGCTTCATCAGTATGGACAGGGTGATTATATAATAAGCCATAATCATTTCTTATGCAACGTGAAGCATAGTTGGTCCTGACCTATCCAATGAACAACTGAAATCATCAATAGATAAAATGGCAGTGGAATCCAATTGTAATTTCACCCAACAACATTCGCCAAAGGGAGCTTTTATCATGTGGTTCGATCTAGCAGCACAAAATAAACCTACATCGAGTGTTGTGACTTGGTTTAAGTCTAAAGCAGAAAAAGGGGCAAGATATCTCAACTTTAAGTTTGTAACAAAGTGCATCTAATGTTTTCATTTCACATCGAACAATTTATGCCAGAGGGATGGATTCCCGACAGCTATCCCTGACTTTCATAGATATTTGTATGCAATAGAGAGAGGTATTCGTTGTTCAAACGAGAGTCATTGGAGCAACCCAACGCTCTCTTTACAGCATCGATAACCCGATGGCTATGCACATCCAAGAAAATTGTTTGGTTACTGCAGTTGGGTTCAATGCCATCAAAGTTTTGATAGGATCTAGTGGTTGAATATTATATCAGTGCCAGTCATCGGTTCATTAATTTTCTACCTAAATCCCAATATATATAGTAAGAGGTTTTTTAGATCAAAGATGAAGATATAGGGGTTTCACATTGTATTCATAGGAGAACAGATACGCAGTTCTATAGTAGCTAATCATGTTTATGTACAAGTAAAATGCCTTAGAATGCTTATAGTGAGGTCACAGGAAGACGTAAGGGTTTACAATCTTATCTCTGTCAATAACGTTGAAGAAATCCTACAATGATAAAGACCTTGTTGAACCTTCATATGATTTTTAATAGGCCCAAAACAGGGAAATTTACTAAACCGACAATCAATTCGACTGGTTACAATGGGTGCCAGGGTTGAAATTGCCCATCTGCCTTCAGAGGCTATGTAAGAAAATGTTATTTCAACTTCTAACAGCAATACCAAGATCTCTTCATCTGATATTGAACCCAAAAGACTAATAAATATGCGTAGTAGACATTAAAGGTAGGCAATATGGATTCGAAACCATCAACGGTAAGATTAACTCCTTTATATATATGGCTTTTTTGTTAGTTACAGTAGCTTTCTGATCCTCATGTGATGGCAAATTATTTTATGGGTGAAACTCTCAAACTAGATAGTTTAATGCTCCGAGGATCATCGCAGAGAATTTTCATTGTGAATACGAGGGCTTCACCCCTGAAAATTGTACCCATGAACTTGTTACATAGTTTAACACCCACCTATACTATGTTGGGAACAAACCACTTGTATTACACAATTTGAGAGCTAACCATCAAATGGTGGACATATGGATTTTATTCGAGGGTTAGGTCAATCTATTGATCAGCGTTCTAGTTGTTAGGGTAATGATCTATCTTAATCTCAAGGCTAAATTAGAGCCTTATCAAATAGTTTAACCAAGGCTATTTCAAAAAGAAAAGCTACGAGCTTATTACTATTAACAGGATCATAGGGTTCTAATAAAATTCGTAAGAGGGCTAATAACCTCCTTTAGAAGGACTAACCACATTTAAAATACCCCATAACTTTGCCCATAATCAACCTGGAGATTTGGGGAATTATAATATTGACAAGGTCTTACTCAAACATTACTATAATTAACAATTCCCTTAATACTAAATTCCCTATCAAGAAAATACCATAAATTTAAATAGATCAAGCATCTTTAACAAGGTACTTAGTTCCTTATCAATTAAATACCATAAAGTTAAATATATCAAGCATCTTTAACAAGGTACTTCAAATTAATGCATTCTTTAGAAAAAGGAGGAAACAACCTGTTTATTCCAGCCAATTTCTTCAAGCTTCCAAGCCCACTTTTATCCAACATCTTCCTAGGACCCCTAATATTAATCATGGATGATGGAATTTAGGAATTTCCTAGAGACTTTCGAGTTTCTATTCCACCCCAAGGGTGGAAAGCATACTCCCTAATCCTCCTATAATTCCTTAGATGATCCATCCTCTAACTAGGATATCTTCCAAGTCTTTTGGTTTCTGGTTCACCCCCATGGGTGAAGAGCATACTCCCTAGACCATTAAGAACTCCTAGAACCTATATAGCCATTTCTTCCCAAAATACCTTCTATTTATAGGGAAATCTCCCACTCATGGGCCAAATAGTTGCCACATTATAATAATACTAAAAATATGCCTAGGACCATTATGACTTCATCATGTCCTTCAAGGATTCTCTAGGGATAAGGTGAGTGATAAAAATTATACTATTGAAGCATAGGGTAGTTACAAGGGTGGAACTATTTTTGATAAGCTAGGAGATCCTTCTCCTGACTCCCACCAATATCAGGTATCCACATGAGTACTTCCAAAAAGGTAGGGTAACCCTTAAATTATTTAAAAATTCCTTAGTCCTTTTTAGGTCCATTCACATAAGGTCCACTAGATCTACCCATTATTTATTGTATGGATATAATTTTTGTAAAAGATAATTCCTTAAATATTATATTTTACCAGACCTCATAAATAGACCTTAATTAATTAATATTTCTTATCCCCTATAAAATTATTTTATTATATTTTTTGTAGGATTATTTAGGGTTATGCCCCTTCTATCAGGCATTAATTGATCCCCCAAGATCAATTAATATTCTTAAAATAAGGTAGGAGGATAACGGGTCATGACAGAAATAGGATCACAATCTGCTCCCCCTTACTAAAATTCTCCCCATTTGACATTAATGGCAAAGGCTCCTCAAGGCTGTAAGATAAGACACTTAACAACACCCCCTTCCTCTCTACTCTTACTGAGACAATCAATGATGAGATGGGATTGAAACTCCCAAAATTACTGCACTCCTCTTCTTGTTCTATTTTCTTTCTCCAAACTTTGGAGGTCATATTCTTTTGCACAATTTGACCATCCTCCTTCTTACTTGACTTCAAAAGTTCAAGGAACACTGTTCTACACCATCTACCTGTATGACCAAAATTATTACATTTGTAACATATGATGTTGTAGTCTATGAGAGGTGCAAATGAATTAAAAATCCTCTTCATGAAACCAAAATCATTCTTAGCACAAACCCTGCAATTTACAGCTTTATGACCAAACTGGTTACATGAGAATAGAAGAAATATTGAAACCTGTCTAATTGCCTTGGAGGATATTACCGCATGGTTCTCTTATTGTTTTTTCTATGATGGACTTTGTTCCTTTATGATGATTTTTTTTCATACTTCTTGATGCTTCCACTTCTCAACACATTAGCATAGGTCTTAGGCTATTATTTAATCATTTTATTTTATGCCTTTGTTCCTTTTGAGCTTGACTCTGCATTTTTTTCTTTTAATTTTCTTCAAAAATAAGTCCAGTATTTATAACCGAAGATCTCTGTGCTTTGACAATATCATCCACCAATTTGTGCTTCTCTCAAAATTATGTAGCTTATCATTAGATTCATTCACTTTATTTCTTAGAAAGGTAATCTCATGCTCTAGTTTTTCACATCCAACTCTTTTACCTTTAACTGCTTAGCCATACCTTCTTCAATTTTCTTTACCTCTTCAACTTTAACTTTCAAGTTAATGATTTTTTGTGACAAATTTTCCTTTGTCTTCTCATCCTCTTGTACTTGAGTCTTCAATCTTAAGTTCTTATTTTTAAACCTTTTGAACTCTTCAAGAGCAACAACAAGTTCCTCTTCTATGTCAACTATGGCTTCCTCTTCATTTTCTAGATCTTTCTCTTTATCTTGGTTTTCAACATCATGAGCTTCTTCCTTCTCCTCTATGGCCAAAAATAGGATTTCTTCTCTTTCACTATCAGAGAGACTTTCATCACTGCTATAATAAATGCTTGCTTCCTCAATATAAATATTTTTCTTGTGCCTTTGAAAGATTGTAATCTCATACTTGTTTTGATCGTGCCTATTTTTCTTTTCGTGATAAAATTTTCTTTCTTTCTTTTTCTTGTATTCCTTTTATTCTTCACTGCTACTACTTCTAGCTTGTGGTAAATTAGATGCATAGTGACCAATGTTACCACAATTAAAATATTTCATAGAATGCATACCTTTGTGTTTTCTTGGACCCTTCTTATTTCTTCACACAAAGTTAGCTTCTTCTATGTTGCTTGATTCTTCACTTGAATCTGGTTATTTATTTTTTGTCTTATTTGAAGCTTTAAACGTGGCCTCTAATTTGGATGTTTAATATTTTTCAGTCCTCATCGCATAGGCTATGAGAATTTCATGTAGCTCATCCATGCTTAAGGTTTTAATATCCTTCATTTCTTCAATCATCGAAACCTTTGCATCAAATCTCATAGGAAGTGACCTTAATATTTTCTTAACAATATTAGAGTCTTCAATATTTTCTCCAAGTCTAGGAATAGTGTAAACAACTTCATCAACACGAAGTAGATATTTTACAATATCTTCCTTAATTTTTATCTTCAAATATTCAAACTTCCTCTTGTGGGTTTGAAGTTTTGTCATTTTAACCTTGTCATATCCTTCATATGTTCTTTGTAATTTGTCCCATATTTCTTTTGTTGAGGTGCATTGTATGACTTTCACAAACTCTAACTCACATTACCCACTTAATATTGCATTCATTGCCCTGGCATTATTTTCAAATGGTTTCTTGTCATATTAATCCATGGAATGAGTTGTAAGTGGTGTGAAACCATCCTCAACGGATTACCATATATCATAGTCATGTGCCATAAAATAGGTTTGCATCCTTATGCTCTCAAAAGTATAGTTAGTCTCATCAAAAAATGGAGCCTTATTTGATGAAAACTCTTATTGGCAAGCTATGTGTGTTCTTGTAAGATCTTCCTTCAAGTTGGTAGGCTTTCACGAAGGAACCTGCTCTGATACCAATTGAAGAACACAAGATTATACTAAGATGGGGGGTGAACAGTATAAGATAAAACTTTTCAATCCAAATTATAATAGCAATAATATGAATGCAATAATAAATCAATGCACAATTTCCATACACATAAGAGATAATACTTTTATGTGGAAACACCCTCTCGGGAGAAAACCAAGACAAAATATTGCTTATATTTTTCTTTAATAAATTTCATGGGCACCAAGCCACAGGAGACACCAATCCCCTATATAATTTTATGGACACCAATACACAAGAGACACCAATCCCCTATATAAGTTTGTGGACACCAATCCACAAGAGAAACCAATCCCCTTGCTCAATTTTATGGACACCAATCCCCTTGCTCAAGTTCATGGACACCAATCCATAGGAGACACCAATCCCCTTGCTCAATTTTGTGGACATCAATCCATAGGAGACACCAATCCCCTTGCTCACAAATCTCATCCAAAACTCTACTCAGGTCTGTCCTCTAATATTTCTCCAAAATTTTCTCATAGACCCTACTCAAATTTAATCCAAAATTTACTCACAAACACTACTCAAATCTGCTCCAAAATCTACTCACAAACACTGCTCAAATCTACTCCAAAATTTGCTCGTAAACATTGTTCAAATCTACTCCAAAATATGCTCACAAATATTGCTCAAATCTACTCCAAAATCTTCTCACAAACATTGCTCAAATCTGCTCCAAAATTTTCTCACAAACACTATTCAAATCTACTCCAAAATCTGCTCACTAATAGCATCAAATTCTTCACCTTTTCTTGAGTTTGCTTTCTTCAACTAAAAGGTAATTTAGACATATTCTACCCAAAATTCTTTTAACTTCATGAACATATAGAGGATGATATGCACTAGTGTAGAAATATTCAAATGGTCAATATGTTCTTTACATTCATTTAGTTTTTTGCTTCCACATATCTCACATTTATTACATTTTAAAGGTAGCCCAAGTCTAGTATTAGATAACTTACTTGTGTGTTGAATTGGAGATGTTAATACCTTGCTTTTCTTCCACTATCATATGAACCTTTTCTTCTTCTTGAGTTGGTTGAATTGTTCTTCCTTTTAATTGAATGCTTGGGTGAATATGTGCACTTAATCCTCTTACTCTCTTCTTTGATGTCTTGACTTGTTTCAAATCTGTACCCTCCAAATCTGCCTCAATAATGATGATCTTCCTTTTGCATGTGCTTTCAAAATTTGCCTTAATAATGATGATCTTCTTTTGAAACTTATAAAATATAACTTTGTCATAGCAACATGACTTCTTATATCTCCCTTTTAAAAATTGTAAAATAAAACTTTATAATAACATGACTCCTTATATCTCCCATTTTATAACTTGCAAAATAAAAGTTTATAATAACATGGCTCCTTATATCTCCCTCTTATCAAATTTAATTAAAAACTTTACCCTTACCTTGCACATCAAAACTTAGCAAGCCACAGATGATATTCGACCTTCTAACCTCTAGTAGTGCAGCACCCTAATGTAGGCTCATGACCAACTGAGCTAACCTAGCAATTGAAACCAAAGGGGCACAATAAAATATATGGATCCTTCGTCGCACTATCTCGAACAACAAAACCACAACAAAATAGGTGTCAATGGGATTCAACCTTTGAACCTTTTGCACCGTAGTGCCCTAACATGGGTTAGGTAACCAGCTAGGATAACCCAACTATTGAGATTAAAGTGGCACAATCAAATATTTAAACCTTTCATACCTTGCACTTCAATTGCATAGCAAAAAGTCATCGAGGGAATTCAAAATTCAGACCTTCTACACCGTAGCACCCTAACGTGAGGTAGGCAACCGGATGGGCTAACCACTAGTTTGAGATCAAAATGGCACAATCAAATATTTAAAGCCTCCTTTGGATCGTTTCTACACCGCAAAACTCGCGCTCCTCTTCGAGATGTCCTCCCTTGACTTCTACTCATTGCTTGCTCTTCTCTAGAAGGATATTCGAATTGCTTGCCATCACCAAAGTGAATTAATGGCCTCATATTAATATGCTTCCATTTTGTCATTTGCACCCAAGGAGGTCAGCCCATGCATTTAAAAATTTGAATTTAATTTCACTTTTGTATGGTGCGCTCAAGAAGGTCAACCTATGCAGATTATAATATTTAAAATATTTTGTATTAAATATAAACCTTCCACTTTAATATTTAAATATTTTATTTAAATATTAAATGATATAAAACCACCTTTGAAGATATCTACCTTGACATCAATGACAACTCAATAATTCTAACAATAATAATGATGCAGTTTAATCCTCTTTTGAATAAATAGGTATATACGATAGAGTCATGATTATAGTTAATTATTTATAAGATATTTTTACAAGCATGAGGCCTATTACAACTTATGGCTTTCTTTTTTTGGTTTAATCTAATTCCCCACATACAAATTTATTAGTATAAATGTCTATAAAGTTCAAAATTACATTTAATACTATTATAAGATGAACATTATAGAAAAAATATTTTTATATTCTATTTAACTTAATATTTCAAATATTCTTTACTATCATGATATATTCTTTACTTTCATGGATCTTGAGAGTGCATATCTATGCAATTCACTATAAGTTGGTTATTAATATATAATTATATTTTTCTTCAAGTAATAATCATAGTGAAGAATAAAAATTAAGTTTATTCAACTATTCAAGTTATTTTTTATTTTACAGGGTGGAATTGATAGTAGCCACGATGATATAGGTATGTTGTTTGTCTTTATGGCCATCACAATATTCTATGTTGTTCATCTCGAAAATTACCACACAATACATCTTTAGTCCACCCCTATAACCACCATGTTGCATTCATTTTAAACATTTTACATAGTTGAAAGCAAGTTTATCCAACCATCCAAGTGAATTATAAGTTTAACAATTTTAACGTTTTTTTTACTACTAATTGGATTGCAAAGGTGGGGCTAAACTTATCTCTATGTACATTCTAGTGAGACGATAGTTTCATTCAAAAGGAAAAACATAAGTTAGTTAAAAGATATTTAGCCTACCTAAAAACCCTACGATATAATCTTAGCACCCTCAACACATAAAATAAACTTACCACTATGCTTTCATGTGTGCTTCTTATATATGGAAACATTGATTTAATTTGGATGACTTTAAATATATATATAGTCCCAAAGGGGACAACGCAATGGTTCGGACTTTGGCTCTTTTTCGAGAGGTCCAAGGTTTAAACTATGATGCGGGTGAGTGTGTGAGGGGGTGGATGTGTGGTGGGTGTGTGTTAAATTCCCTATTGATAAGCATAGCTCTCATATTTATGAGGGATCATGGTTGAGAGGAGACTGCTCAGCCCTGTGTGTTGGTTGTAAGGGTTTCTCATACTAACCAAATATATATATATATATATTGGCCATCTACTAGACTATCCAAAAAATAGGTCTAATGTGAATGCAAGGATTTGATAAAAATAACTAAGGATAGATGACAACTTTTTTTAGTAATAGATTTTTTTTCTAATATCATTTTTTAAAAATTTATTAATGATTAATACTTCTTTCTTTTATGATTTTATTGTTCCAAAATTTATTATTATTATTTTCTTGGTTGCATAGGAGAGTTGGTCACAACCACACTATTTTTAGTAGCTAACAAATTTATTATTGATCTTGATATAAATATGTAATTATAAACAATTTTAATTTTCAAATAATAATTTTATATCATTATTATTTCCATTATTTTTTTTTTTTTTGCTCAATAATAAAGGGTTGTACTTGGGTCCCCCATCCTTGAAAAATTACATCTCTCTTCTTTATAGCTTGAGAGTTTACAAATAGATACACTTCTCATCTTAGTTGAGATGCTAAAGCTAGAAACCTACATCATTTTACATAAAATGTTTGAATTCTTGATTTTCATTTGCTGGATCTTTTTCAAATTTTTGTGTGAATATAATTACTCCAAAATTTAACATTTTTTTTTATATTTTCCTATAGCAGCCTTCACAATTCCAAAACTTCACCTCTACTATTTATGCCTTGCATATTAGTAGAGTAATATTTCTAAAACATTGCACTATCATAGTCTACTTTACCAAATATGAATTGCTAGTTTCCTTCCTCATTGAATTCATACTCCTTCATTGCTCTTCCCATTGTTCGAACCGTAGTTGGAAAAATTTTACAATTTCATTTTTTGCGACTTCAAAAATTGGCATTGTCCTTGTTTTGAATGGTTGACCTCACAATATCGTATCTCCCTTAATATTGCTCAGATTTTTCATATGACCACTCATTTTAAAGCTATTCAAATTCTACACAAGTTGGTCCAAGAATCAACTAAATTGGATAAATCTTCGTGAAGATATGGCTCCTAAAATATGAGATATTTTTTCAAGAAAAAGCCCTAATCCTTTGCACTTTGCAATTTCATTTTTCGCAACTTGAAAAATCATCACTGCCCTTGTTTCGAATGGTTGACTTCATAGGGTCGTATATCCCTCAATATTACTTGGATTTTTGCATATGACCACTCATTTTAAAGCTATTCAAATGTTGCACAAGTTGGTCCAAGAATCAATTGAATTAGATAACCCTTCACAAATATATGGCTCCTAAAATATGAGAAGTTTTTTATGAAAAAACCCTAATCCTTTGCACTTTGCAATTTAATTTTTCTCATTGTAATTAGCCTTCCACGCTCCTTCATCCTTCCCAGCCTTCCACTCAGTATCCCAACCTTTCATTGCAGCTCCTTTAGCCAACCCAGCCTTCCACGCTCCTTCAGCCATCCCAACCTTCCACCCAACATCCTAACCTTTCATTGTAGCTCCTTCAACCAACCCAACCTTCCATGCTCCTTTAGCCTTGACACTCCAAATATCAACTCATCATTTAGACTTCCACACTCCTTCAGCTTCCAACCTTCCATGCCCCTTCAACCTCTAGCCTTCCATGCTCCTTTAGCCTTCAGCCTTCTATGCTCCTTCAACCTCTAGCCTTGCTCCTTCAACCTGCAGCCTTCCACTCTCCTTTAGATTTCAAATTTGTTTTTGTTGAAAGCACCAGACCATTTTCTAAGCCCCTTAGGGGGCAACCCCATTATTTTCATTATATTGATAACATAGTGAGTTATCAATATTTTTATTGACAGCTCTTTTTAGTCATAAACTTTAAAAAAAAATAGAGCTCTTGTAAGCATGTTCTATTAATATTGTATAATTCATCATTATATAATAAAAAATATTTTAAATATTAATTATTGTTTTTAAAGCAGAAGGTAAAGTACAACTCAAGGCACAATCTAAGGCCACCTTTCTCATGATTTGAACTTGAATGTCTTGGATGAGAATCCAACTATATACCACTAATTTGAAATATTCATTTTTATTTAATAATACCTTTATAATTTAAATAAAGTATAAACATTTAATTCTTAAGATTAAAATGATTTATAGTTAGTTTTTTTATGGACTCACTCAATATTTTTTCAAATTTACCAAGATAAACTACTATAATTTATTTTATAACTATCTACAATAAATTGTATTGAAATTATAAAAATAAAGGTCTTTCTTTTCAAAATAAGACACAAACATTTCAACTTCTATTAATTTGTTTTCATATTATATATCACGGATTCATGATAAATTGTTTATAGATTCACTCAATTTTCTTCCAAAAATTTTAAGATAAACTATTTTATAACCTTCTAAAATAATTTTTTTAGGGCTATGAGAAAAATAAGATCTTAAAAAAATTAAAAACCTTTTTTTAAAACAAAAAGTGCTTTCATCTTTTATCCATTTTTTAATATTATAAAGTAAAATGCTAGATTTCATATGAAAACTTATCTTATCATGAGGACACCCCAATGGTATGTAGTTGACATTTTATCTTGGTAACCTCATAGGGAGGAAGGATGTCACTTCTTGTATTTTTTATTACTTCAACAAAAACAAACTACAAATTATTTTTTAATTGATTGTATAAAATTAATAGGAACCTCACTTGAGCATTGCATTATAGCTATAGAGTGGTATTACAACAATTTTAAAATTATACATGTATGTTTGACAAGGTTTGAACCAAAGTCTCTTCTTATAAAAAAATAAAAACATAGTGGATTGAGCTAATACCGTTTAATAAAAATACATGTTTAAATAATATTTAATATTATAATTATCAAATGGAATTAGTTCAAGTAGTTAAATTCAGCAAATTTCAACTAGGAAACCATATGAGCCAAGCTATATATGTATAATAGTCAAGTTATTATAATACCACTATGTGATGGGTGAAATTTGTTTCAATCCCATTTAACTTTCAACTAGGAAACCATATGAGCCAAGCTATATATGTATAATAGTCAAGTTATTATAATACCACTATGTGATGGGTGAAATTTGTTTCAATCCCATTTAACTTTCAACTAGGAAACCATATGAGCCAAGCTATATATGCATAATAGTCCATTTATTATAATACCACTATGTGATGGGTGAAATTTGTTTCAACCCCATTTAACATATTAAAAAAACATTTTATATTATAGTTAAATTTGATACTTAATATATACATCTAAGACTTATTTAAAAATTTATAATTATGATTTTAATTTTATTGACTATTTGACCAATGGTATAAGATAAAATTCAAAATTTTTCCTCTTCTAGAGAACAAGGGGTTGTGCTCAGGTCCCCCATCCTTGACAATTTGTAACTCTCTTCTTTATAGCTTGGAGAGTTTACAAATAGATTCAATTTTCATCTCAATTGAGTTACTATAGATAAATCATATATCATTTTCATAAAAATTTTGGATTCTTAATTTTTATTTTTTTGGATCTTCTTCAATTTTATGTGTGAATACAAATATTCCAAAATTTAGCATCTTTCTTCTTGATAATTTTCTACATAAACCTTCACAATACCAAAAATCCACCTCTATTGTCTATGCATTGCATCTTAATAGAGTAATATTTCCAAATCTTCACATTATCATAGTCCACCTTACCAAATCTAGATTGCTAGTTTTCTTCTAGAAACATAAGTGTAACCACAAGAATTATAATAAATAGCTTATATGAAAATAAATTATTGTTATAAAATAAATCAAATATTATCAATGGAAAACATTAAAGTAAATCTTAATAATTATTTGATTCATGTAGTCAATATTTTCTTCTTAGTTTCAATTAAACTTACCACTTCCTCTAACCATCGAAAAGACAATTTAACTTCATGGTTCTTAATTAAAACCCCTCTATTGGATATCATATCTACATATTTATTTCCTTCCCTTAACGAATTTATAAACTTTTCAAACTCTATAGCAAGGTGTTGTATTTCCACAATTATCTCTTATATGTTTCTAGAGTCTTTGCTTCCCTTAAAAATACATTTATTATTATTAGTGAATCACCTTCCATCCATACTCTATTCCATTTTGTTTATCGTTATTTGTCTTAAATCTATTATTAGAAGTGTAATTAGATAAAACATCTCCCCTATTATTTATAATTATTTCTCCTCGTGTTTATTATGAATTTCCTTTAGATGATCCATAAAAATTCAATTTAACCAACTCCTTTTCTAGTGGTTTCCATTTTATATTATTTTTCTTCCTTTTTATTCTCCTATACCCAACATCATAATTCCATTCGATGACTTAACTTCATCTATCAAGGCTATCTCATCTATGGCTAAACAAATATTCCTTTTTATTACCTCTAAATGGATTTCTTCCTTTATTTATTTCTCATTTACCCAAAAATATAATTCCATTTGATGACTTGACTCCATCTATAAGGCTCTCTCCTCTATGGCTAAACAAAAATTCATTTTCATTACCTATCAATAGATTTTCTTTTATTTAAATATTATTCTTTTCTTTTCCAACGATACAGTAAAAAGTATTGTATCTTTTGATATATCCTATAATTTTTTTAAATCCTTACTTTTAAAAATACTTTGTCATTTCTTTAACCATTCTTCGATTCTGCCACTCATCGCCTTGCATTTATCAAACATATTGAAATTCTATTTCCATAGTTTATAGAATATTGAACAGTGTTTCAAGAGATGGTCTATACTCTCCTCCTCCTTTTTACGTAGAACACATTATGGGGGGCCATAAAAACCTCTTTTCATATGGTTATCTTAAAAAAAAAATCCTTCTATGACCTACTAGCAAAACAAACATTTTAACTATAGGAATGCTAGCTATCCCAAGTATCTCTCCATATTTTTATTACATTCCTATTTTTTTGGTGTTTTTAATTATATCTGCTTCTTGTTGTGTATTCTCCTAAGCTATTCAACTCCCAAATCAGCTTATCCTTAGCTTCCCTACAAATAATCACTGTTGTTATCTTCCTACTAGACTTCCTTCTAGTATGAATATTGGTTATACTTGTAAAAACATCTTCTTTCCATTTGTAGCTTCCTTCCCAATCCTTGTACATAATTTATGAAATCCTATCACCATATTTGAATTGAAGTAATCTCATAAATGGTTTTAAAATTGGATCTAGATTAAGTGGTATTTTATCACACCAAGTATCCATCCAATTAGAAATTTTTTCTCTAATTCCCATCACCCACCTTAGACCTTTAATTAATAGATCAAATTTTTTTAAGTGCAATTTTTTTCTAAATTGGTCCATAGTGTTAAACCATCTGGTAGTGAGAATGTAGTAAATATTAAGTTTGGTTCATTGAGCTCAACATACTTAGAAGAATTTTTTCACATTGTCTTTGAATCTCTTTGTACAACTCCAAATTAATTTTCCCCTAAGGGACAAGTTTACATCTATAAGAACTCTTAAACTGAGACCTTCCCTATTTTTATCATCACACACCTTGCTCCATTTCACCAAAGGAATTTTCCTCTTATCATGTAATCTTGACCACAAAAATGATCGTCTAATATAGATTAAACTTTTACAAGGACATATAATATGTTGGAATTACTTGTAGGATTGATTTAATTAGTTACACTCTTTCGGTAAGGACGTCACTTGCATTATTGGTGATGTGACCTGGGTTCAATCCCAACGACGGATGCACATAAGAAGTATTACTCAAAAAAAAATTAGTTACAATCTTCTTGCTAATGATAACCATTTAATTTTCCATATTGATAATTTATTCTAAAATTTACTTATAATTGGATTCCACAATTCTATCCTCATTTCTCTCTCAAATAAGGGCATCACTAGATAATTTTCTATCAAAATTGTCTCCTCCATTTGAAGTAATCTACATATTCTCACTTTAATTCTAGATGAAGTATTTAGGAAGTAAATTTTGGATTTTGTTCTATTAACATTTTCCCCTAATGCTCTTTTATATTCCTTAATAAGTTATTCAAACCTTTGGTATCGTTTATCCCTGTCCTTCTATAAATGGTTGTATCGTCTACAAATTATTGATGGGTGATGTTGTCAATGTTATTACTAGCCTGAAGTCCACTTATTTGCCCATATTTGTTAGCCTTTTTCAAGTTCCTACCTAATGCCTCTGTCATAATAATGAATAGGTATGGTCGTAGAAGATCTTTCTATCTAAGACCTCACTTGGATTTAAATGATTCAGTTGCTAACCTATTAACCAACACTAAATATGAAACTATAGAGGTAATCCTTAATCCATCTAATTCATTTCTTGCCAAATCCAAACTTTTCTAATATTGCAAAAAGAAAATCTAATGCACCTTGTCGGGGCCATAACTTTTGCTTCGAGTGTCTGTTTTGTCCCGTTCTTTTTTTAAAATGTGCAAAATTGAATGAATAACTTAAAAAAAAATGTCTAGTTGTGTTTTAGGTAAAAAATGCCTCTAGGAGACCCAAAATTATATTTTAATGTAAATTTCAATTTTCGCAACTAAAAAAGTTATCATAACTATTAGTGTAGAACTAGAGTGGGGTTGCTATTTTGGGATAGTGGTTATTATTGAATAATAGATGCATGATTCCATTTTGGATGCCATTCGAGCTCTTTTTTTGGGTTACTAAAAATAGCAAGTGAGTTGCTAAAAATAGAAAGTGACTAAAAATAGTAAGGGGGTAGCATAGGCTGGGGTTTTTTTGGGGGAGTATAAGGAGTGGGAGACTCTACCGTAAGGGCATGTGAATTCAGATAATGAAAAAAACATTTACTGGTGTATTTTGTCTGATTTCTTGTCTTGCAATTTACCCTTGGAGTCCATTGTTGATCTCTTGCAATGAATTTACATCAAAATCCCATTTAATTTTACCATAGGTTTTACTTGCATCAAGCTTTAAGATCGTTGCTCTCTCTTTTCTTGAAGCAGATAAATGCATAACTTCATAAACTGCAATGATCCCATCCATAATTTATCTTCCTTTTATAAATCCTCCTTGTTCTTCTAAACTAATTTTGTCTAGCAATGGTCTTAATCAATTTTCCATCATATTGAAGATTATATTATATACCATATTACATAGGCTTATGGGCTTAAATGAATCAAAAAATTCTACATCCTTTTTTCTTGCAATCAAGGTAAGATATGTTGCATTTATTTTATAAGGTATGTATTGTTTTACCCTAGACTATTCCACTACCACCATTAAAGAATCCTTCACTATAGCTCAATTATGTTGATAAAAATATTATTAAGCTAATATCATTTAATAAAAATACATATTTAAACAATATTTAATATGAAATTATATAGAATTAGTTCAAGTGGTTAGATTCTTCAACATTCAACTAATAAATCATATGAACCAAGTTATATATGCATAATAGTCAAGTTCTTATAATACCACTATATGATCATAATATAATATGAGTGCAATTCGTGTCAATCCTATATAACCTAAAAAAAAATTTACATTATAATTAAATTTTATACCTTAAACTTGTTTCAAAATTTAAAATTAAATTACAATTTTATTGACTATTTAACCAATGGTATAAGATAAAATTCAATAACTGGTTTAAAACATAAGTTATGTGGTATAATAAAAACTTATTCTTACCAATGACTATCATAGGGAAAAGGGAAAGGGAAGGTATTCCCTTGGTTAAATGGCAATCCTTAGCCAAGCCCAAGGAAAATGGAGGTTGGGGACTTAAGAACATCTTCCTATTTAGCAAGGCTCTAGCAGCAAAGTGTATTTGGAAGATAATATCAAAGGAAGGTTTATGAAATAAGATTATATATGAAAAGTATTTAGAGCCACTCACAATTGAGGAGTAGATAAGGATCCCAATTAAGAAAACACTTAATATTTCAATCTATTGGAAGGTAATGATTCAGGTATTTTATATTTTTGGTGAGTGGATTACCTGGAAAATAGGGGATGGTTCAAATATAAGACTAGGATTAGACCCTTGGATAGGTTGTGGTTATATGCACAAACTGCCAAATAATATAATTCAGACTCTAAGAGCACAAGGGATTGAAAATCTTCCCCAAGCAGCAAACCCAGAATCTTCTACAAACTGGATTCAAGGATGGAAAGAAGCAACAATGTTAGGGCTTCGGGGTCAAGAGGCTCACCAGTGGGAAGAATATGTAGGGAGACTTAAGGCTGGACATATCAAGTTGTGAGAGGAAACTGATCAATTGGTCTGGACAAAGAATGGAGCTACAAGGGGTGTTGAGCAAGGTGCAGCAAAAGCAGTGCAAAAGTATTGTAATTGTTGTCAACACAGACAGAGTGATGCAGTTGAAGCAGTTCAGAGGTCAGTCAGATCAAGTGCAGAAAATCTCAAGAAAAACAGAGGGGACCCAGATCCAGAAATTTGCAGAAAAAGACAAGGAAGAAAACGTCGCGATATCGCGACATGGTTCCTGTCGCGATTTCGCGACAAAAAGTAGGAGAGAGAAAGTGCAAGAAAAAATGTCGCGATTTCGCGACATATCCGAGGAGAGAGAAAAAGCACGCCAAAATGTCACGATTTCGCGACATGTCGAGTTTTCACTGAGGAGAGAGAAAATGTGTCGCGATTCGCGACAAAAAGCAGGAGAGAGAAATTGCAAGCCAAATTGTCGCGATTTCGCGACATGTCTGAGGAGAGAGAAGATGCAAGTAAGATTGTCGCGATTTCGCGATATGCTGGAAGAAAAGGCACTAACTAAGAAAAGTGTAGCGATTTCGCTACATGTTGCAATTTCGCTGGTGAAAGCGAAGAAAAGGCACTAAGTAAGGAAAGTGTAGCGATTTTGCTACAGGCTCTAAATGCAAAGGATGAAAGATGTAGCGATTTCGCTACAAGCTTGAAACACTAAGAACAAAAGTGCAACGATTTCCTAACTGTTTCGAAAGGCAAGGTAAAAGGTGTAGCGATATCGCTACAGGTTGAAAGTGCATAGTGCGGAGGTGTAGCGATTTCGCTACAAGTTGAAAGTGCATAGTGCGAAGGTGTAGCGATTTCGCTACAGGTTTGAAACACATGTTGGGAAGGTGCAGCGATCTTGCTACGAGTTCAAAGTGCAAAGTGGAAAGGTGTAGCGATATCGCTACACGTCGGAGTTTCACTAGCTAGCAGCAAAGAAAAATGCTAAGGCAACAATGGTGTAGCGATTTCGCTACATGTAAGGTTTTCGCGGCTGCATGGAGTAAAAATTGTACGGAGGCCAAAAGCGTCGCGATTTCACGACGGCAATGAGGATGACGTCAGCAAGACCAAAAACGTCACGATTTCGCGACATCTTAGAAGATGACGTCAGCAAAACCAAAAAGTGTCACGATTTCACGACAGGGTGAACGAAAAGCCATTGCAAGCCGGAAACGTCGCGATTTCGCGACATCTTTGAAGATGACGTCAGCAAGTTTAAAAAATGTCACGATATCGCGACAAGGTTGCCAGAGAAGCCTCAGGAAGCCGAAAGTGTCGCGATATCGCGACAAAGTTGAGGATGACGTCAGCAAAGCGGAAAACGTCGCGATATCGCGACATGTAAGGTTTTCGGGGTTGCTTACAGAAAGGAAGTCTAGGAGAAAGAAAACGTCGCGATATCGCGACAGGTAATGTTTTGGCAGGAAAAAGTCAAAGATACATGCATTGTGACAAGTGGCAAATAGCGCCAGTTACGATAAACCTAACTGGAGTCAGATCTACAGTTCCAAGTGACAGGTGGTGAGAATGCATAGGAGAAATTCATGCTGCAGTTAACTGTAGTTACAAGTGAAAGTGACTAGACAGCGAATGTAAGAAAAGAATGATTGTTGTAGGGGTGAGATGGTGGAAAGGTGGCATACAAAGAGTAGCCACAGAACTAAGCATTGAATGTAGAACGGCTGTTGCAGGGCCGTGATGCTGCAAGCTGGCATAAAGAGCAGTTTTTTAGATAATCTCTACAAACAAGAAATTCTCTCGATGGTTGTGCTTGACTCACAAGAAAGTAACGGGTAGAATAGAAGGATCGACACCATTTAGAAAAGAGTGCAAAAGAATTAGAAAGAGCAGTTACGTAGATTTTGGAAGAACAAGATAATAGAGCATCGAAACGCGCAGAAGGGTTGTCAGTATATGCAGAGAAAAATACTGTCAATATGTGCAGAATGTGCAGAGAAGAAGGACTGTCAGTATATGCAGAATATGCAGAGAAAAATATGGTCAGAATGTCAGTAAGAAAGCGGCTAAAAGGCGGATCTGGTCAGAGAAGGATTAATGACATTGATCGTAGCCGAGAAGTACATGAAAGATTTGGAGGGAAAATTGAGCCGTTTCAAATTGAGCCATTCGAGGAAATCAAGGATATAAGGATCGAACTGGCACAGTTAGAAGGTTACCGCAACTGTGTTGTATTGAATAAATCAAAAGGCAAAGTGTGGTAAGTGTGCTGCATGAAGAACAACAAGAGAACTAAAACCTGTATATTCTTCTTGTAAAATAACAGAGAGGTTTTAGATTTGAAAGGAAGATATTGAGTCTCTAACAAGTCTCTTTATGCTTCTGTGAGATAAAATTGCATGAGCTATAGACCAGTAAGGGTCTTGCAAAAGAGAAGGCATTTTTATGTCCATTTATCTTGCAAAATAGAAATCCAAGTTGGTGCTTGGATAAAGGGGTTGGTGCTCCTATCTGTTGCAGCAGATAAATCAGGGGTTGGTGCTCCTTCCAGTGGGTGCTTGGTAAACAATTGTAAATATTGAATCCTTGCAAAGACTGGATTTGGATTGGAGTCCAAACAATCATTATTTGAGGAGTAGCCACATCGGTGAACCTCGTAAAATCTTGTGTTGTGTGATGCTCATGTGCTATTCTTGCCTTATCTATTTTTCTTTTTAAGTTTGCATGTTTAAGTTTTAATAATTGCAGATTCAAGTTTTTAATTAGTTACACTGATTCACCCCCCCCTCTCAGTGTCATTGTGAGAATATCAATTGGTATCAGAGCTAGGCACCTGTACAAGCTTGATCAGCTAAGGTGTTCTTGGGAGATACACAATGGCCGGTGGTGAAGGTTTTTCTTCTAACAAAGCTCCTCTGTTCGATGGAACAAATTATTCCTTCTGGAGGCTCAGGATGCAGACTTATCTATGTGCATTGGGTTATGACATTTGGGAATCTGTTGAAAATGGATACACCATACCCACTGTTCCTCCAACAGATGCGGCTGAGAAGAAAAAGTTTGAGAACAACTCAAAAGCCAAGAATGCTATTATGTGTGGATTAGTAGACAGTGAGTTGATACGCATTATGAACTGCAAATCTGCTAAAGACATATGGGACAAACTGCAAAGCATTCATGAAGGAGATAGCAAAATCAAGGAAGCTAAGCTGCAAACACACCGTGCCCAGTTCGAAGCATTAAAGATGACCGATGATGAGAACATTGAAGCCTATCTGCTGAGAGTAAATGGAATCATCAATGCAATAAGAGGACTGGGGGAAGAAATGGAAGATGCAGTTGTTGTGAAGAAGGTACTGAGAACTCTCAACAAAAGGTTTGATGCAAAGGTTTCTACCATAGAAGAAGCAAAAGATTTAAATTTTTTCAGTATGGATGAAATGCATGGTTCTCTAACAGCTTATGAAATGAGGATTGGACAAACTAAGCCCTCTGACAGAGAAGCAACCTTCCAAGCACAGAAAAATGTAAAATCTAAACAAGAGTCAGAGGAAGAAGAATCTGCAGATGAAAATGAAGCAAACTTTGTTAGGAAATTAGTAAAGGGAAAAGGAAAGTACAGAGGTAAGCTACCGTTCAAGTGCTTTAACTGTGGAGGCATTGGGCACTTTGCAGCAAAATGCCCCATGAATGAGAAAAATAGAAGTGATGAAGGGACACATCAAGAAAGAAATGTCTGGAAGAAGAAATCACAGTTTAGAAAAGGAAATTTCAAGAAGAGAAGCTTCTTCTCAAAGAATGTTGACTCTTCTGAAGACAGCTCTCGTGAGGACTCGAAGAAGAAACCGGTGAAGCCTTGTTCATGGCTTTTGAAGAACAAAGAACTGAAGAAACCCAAGAGTGTGAAGAAAAATTAGAGGATGAGGCCGAGATAGATCTCGGAAGGTGAGTTGGTTGCTCGCTCTTGAAGAGTTAAGTGCAGAAAGGAGAAGAAATAAAAAGACTTCAAGAAAACTTGAGGATGCTGGAAAATTAATTATAAGTTTGAAAGTACAAACTGAAGAATATAAGAAAAAGTCTAAAGATTTTGAAGCTCAGCTAACCGTGAAAATAAATGAGTGCAACAAGCTAGAAGAAAACATAGTCGGATTAAGGCTGCAGCTAGAAGAAATGAATCGAAAACTGAGTTGTCATCATAAATTTGAAGACAGTTTTGCGAAGCTGAACAAAATGTTGAATAATCAAAGGCCCATGGGTATCAAGTTTGGTTTGGGCTTTGATGAAGGAGAATCCTCAATGGACTCAAAGGCTATAACAGTAGAACCAATAAAGAATAAAGACAAGATCAGGGTTGATCAAGACAAACCGTATCATGCAAAAGAAAACAACAAGTCCAAGCTTGAAAGGAGTTCTGCAAATGATGGATTTACCAAAGTCTCATATCAAAGAAGAAGAAGACCCTTGGCTCCTACTACAACATGGCAACAACCATTACCCAGGTACACTCGTTCCTTTTCTGGTTATTGTTTTAAATGCAATGCATATGGTCATAAAGTTTCAAGTTGTAGATATAATGTAGAACAAAGAAATTTTACTAGTAGAAATATTTTTTCTCCTTTGATAGATTATGCTGTAGAATGTTATAACTGCCATAACTTCGGCCATATTGCAAGGAATTGTCGTAGCTCTTTTGCAGGAAATAAATACCAGGGAAGAAAGTTTCGATCAACTGGATCAAAACAGAACAGAAAATTTCTCGAAAAACTGTCACAGGCCAATGAAAGGGAGAAGGTAAAGCAAGTGACCAGATCTGCTGTCAAATCTCAATGGAAAGAAAAGGAACAACCGAAGAAAGACAAGGAATCTCTGATAGTTCAAACAGCTCTCAAAGCCCAGAATAAACCTGCACCTTGGATTCTGGACAGTGGATGCTCCAGTCATATGACAGGAGACAAACAGAAGTTTGATAAGCTACAGACATATGAAGGTGGTTCTGTAAAATTTGGAAACAATGATGGAGCAAAGATAGTGGGTAAAGGATCAGTTAAGTTAAGTGACGGTAAAATCAACTCTAAGGAAGTTCTTTTTGTGGTAGGACTGAAGCATAACCTACTGAGTGTAAGTCAGATTTGTGACAGAGGTCATGAAGTAATTTTCAAGAAGGAGGGCTATGAAGTAAGAAAGACAAAAAATGGAAAGTTAATAGCCACTGGAATGAGAACTTCTGGAAATTTGTATACTCTCTCGGAGACTTCAGAAGGAGCTTGCTTGGTTGGACAAGAAGAAGAAAACTGGCTGTGGCACAAGAGACTCGGTCACATAAGCTTTGATAATCTGGTAAAGATCAGCTCAAAAAGAGCAGTAAGAGACATCCCCACAATTAGTAAACCATCAAACAACATTTGTGATTCATGCCAAAAGGGGAAGCAAACCAGATCTACTTTCAAAGCAAAAGAGTATTTCACAAGCAAGCCATTAGAACTGATTCACACTGATTTGTGTGGACCCATGAGGACAGAGAGCATAAATGGATACAAATATTTCATGCTGTGTATAGATGATTTTTCCGGAATGACATGGGTACTCTTTCGAAACAGAAATCGAAGCCTTTGAGATGTTTAAAACCTTCAAAAATCTTGTTGAGAATCAATCTGGAAAAAGAATTAAATGTTTGAGATCTGATAGAGGAGGAGAGTTTATTTCAGAAGAGTTTGCAGAATTCTGTGAAAAACATGGAATAAGAAGACAGTTTTCAGCAGCAAGAACACCTCAGCAGAATGGAGTAGTTGAAAGAAAGAACAGGACTGTGCAAGAAATGGCAAGAACCATGTTAACAGAGAGCAAAATTGCTGACAGGTTCTGGAAAGAGGCAGTTCATACTGCAGTCTACATTCAGAATAGATGTATGTTGAGGCCACATGAAAGCAAAACACCTTATGAACTGTGGTTTGGCAAAAAGGCTACAGCAAAATACTTCAAAGTGTTCGGAAGCAAATGTTACATTAAAAGAACTGAAAGCAATCTTGGCAAGTTTGAAGATAGAGCTGATGAAGGTATATTTCTTGGTTACTCAACAAAAAGCAAAGCTTATACATGCTACAACAAAAGATTAAAGAAAATTGTGGAGAGTGCGGATGTGAAGGTTGATGAAGGCAGGAAACAAGAAATCAGCAATAATGAAAACTACCCAACCTATGAAGAATTTATTGAAGAAGATGAAGATCAAGAAAAGGAAGAGAGACTAAAATCAGATTTAGATGATTTGGAAAGAGAAGAAAATAGAAAATACAGAATAGGCAGCTGGCAGAAAAATCATCCCAAAGAGCAGATTATTGGGGACCCTACAGTTGGCATTCAGACAAGAAGAAGAGTAGTAAATAACTATTCTCTGTTATCCAGCATTGAGCCCAAGAATATTATTGAAGCAAGCACGGATGAAATCTGGATGGAAGCAGTAAATGAAGAACTAGATCAAATTGAGAAAAACAAAACCTGGGAATTAGTACCAAGGCCTGAAAATAAAAACATAATTGGTACTAAATGGATATTTAGAAATAAACTGAATGAAGATGGACAGGTTGTAAGGAATAAAGCAAGATTGGTCTGTAAGGGATATGCCCAAGTTGAGGGGATTGATTTTGAAGAGACTTTTGCACCAGTGGCCAGACTTGAAGCAATAAGACTATTTTTGGCTTTAGCTGTTCATAAGAATTTCAAGGTTTATCAGATGGATGTAAAATCAGCATTTCTGAATGGAAATCTTGAAGAAGAAGTATATATTGAACAGCCTGATGGTTTTCAACTTTGTGATAATCCTAACTTTGTTTGCAAGCTGAAGAAAGCATTGTATGGCTTGAAACAAGCACCTAGAGCTTGGTATGCAAGATTGGACAGCTATCTCACTAAGCAAGGATTCAAGAAAGGTATGGTAGATAGCAATTTATATGTGAAAACTGAAAATGGCAATTTCATTGTCCTAGTTGTTTATGTAGATGATATAATTTTTGGGAGTAGCAATGATGAATCATGCAAAGACATAGCAAACAAAATGCAGAAAGAGTTTGAAATGTCTATGATAGGTGAACTTTCATATTTCCTTGGATTGCAAGTCAATCAAACCGAAAAGGGGATTTTTATTTCTCAAATTAAATATGTGAAAGAAATGCTGAAAAAGTTCACTATGGAAGATAGTAAGCCGGTGAGCACCCCCATGACAACAAGCTGCAAGTTGAGCAAGGATGATAAATCTCCGGATGTTGATCAAACAATGTACAGATCAATGATTGGGAGCTTGCTGTATTTGACAGCAACCAGACCGGATATCTTACAAGCTGTTTGCATGGTTGCAAGATTTCAGGCTAGCCCAAAAGAGACTCATGTAACAGCTGTGAAAAGGATCTTTAGGTACCTCAAGGGTACTATGGAGTATGGGCTGTGGTATCCAAAAGGAAAAGACTTCACTCTCTTTGCATATTCTGATGCAGATTGGGCAGGATGCATTGATGACAGAAAAAGTACAAGTGGAGGAGCATTTTTTCTTGGAGATAAATTGGTAGCATGGCACAGTAAGAAGCAAGAATCAGTCTCTCTATCCACAGCCGAGGCAGAATACATTGCAGCAACAACATGCTGCACACAAATACTATGGATGAGACAAACATTGAAAGATCTAGGTATTCACTTCAATGAGCCCATTTCAGTCAAATGTGACAACACTAGTGCAATCAACATTTCAAAGAATCCAGTAATGCATTCCCGCACCAAACACATTGCAATCCGGTATCACTTCTTGAAGGATAAGGTTGCAGAAGGAGAGGTCAGATTGGAATTTGTTCCCACTACAGAGCAAGTAGCAGACATATTCACCAAACCTTTACCAAAGGAAGTATTTGAATACCTTCGAAAGAAGTTGGGAGTAGTTACACTTCCCAAGCCCTGACTAGCTATGGGAAATACATTCTCAGGGGGAGCATTCAAATTATTTATGCCTGAGAATGTTGTGCATAGACTCAGGGGGAGTCTGCAGGCAGCCCTTTGGCATTATTGGCAAAGGGGGAGAAGAATTTGAGCAAGGCTACAGTGTGTTGCCAACAATTCCAAAGGGGGAGATTGTTGAGCAAGGTGCAGCAAAAGCAGTGCAAAAGTATTGTAATTGTTGTCAACACAGACAGATTGATGCAGTTGATGCAGTTCAGAGGTCAGTCAGATCAAGTGCAGAAAATCTCAAGAAAAACAGAGGGGACCCAGATCCAGAAATTTGCAGAAAAAGACAAGGAAGAAAACTGTCGCGATATCGCGACATGGTTCCTGTCGCGATTTCGCGACAAAAAGTAGGAGAGAGAAAGTGCAAGAAAAAATGTCACGATTTCGCGACATATCCGAGGAGAGAGAAAAAGCATGCCAAAATGTCACGATTTCGCGACATGTCGAGTTTTCGCTGAGGAGAGAGAAAATGTGTCGCGATTCGCGACAAAAAGCAGGAGAGAGAAATTGCAAGCCAAATTGTCACGATTTCACGACATGTCTGAGGAGAGAGAAGATGCAAGTAAGATTGTCGCGATTTCGTGATATGCTGGAAGAAAAGGCACTAACTAAGAAAAGTGTAGCGATTTCGCTACATGTTGCAATTTCGCTGGTGAAAGCGAAGAAAAGGCACTAAGTAAGGAAAGTGTAGCGATTTTGCTACAGGCTCTAAATGCAAAGGATGAAAGATGTAGCGATTTCGCTACAAGCTTGAAACACTAAGAACAAAAGTGCAGCGATTTCCTAACTATTTCGAAAGGCAAGGTAAAAAGGTGTAGCGATATCGCTACAGGTTGAAAGTGCATAGTGCGGAGGTGTAGCGATTTCGCTACAGGTTGAAAGTGCATAGTGCGAAGGTGTAGCGATTTCGCTACAGGTTTGAAACACATGTTGGGAAGGTGCAGCGATCTTGCTACGAGTTCAAAGTGCAAAGTGGAAAGGTGTAGCGATATCGCTACACGTCGGAGTTTCACTAGCTAGCAGCAAAGAAAAATGCTAAGGCAACAATGGTGTAGCGATTTCGCTACATGTAAGGTTTTCGCGGCTGCATGGAGTAAAAATTGTACGGAGGCCAGAAGCGTCACGATTTCGCGACGGCAATGAGGATGACGTCAGCAAGACCAAAAACGTCATGATTTCGCGACATCTTAGAAGATGACGTCAGCAAAACCAAAAAGTGTCACGATTTCACGACAGGGTGAACGAAAAGCCATTGCAAGCCGAAAACGTCGCGATTTCGTGACATCTTTGAAGATGACGTCAGCAAGTTTAAAAAATGTCGCGATATCGCGACAAGGTTGCCAGAGAAGCCTCAGGAAGCCGAAAGTGTCGCGATATCGCGACAAAGTTGAGGATGACGTCAGCAAAGCGGAAAACGTCGCGATATCGCGACATGTAAGGTTTTCGGGGTTGCTTACAGAAAGGAAGTCTAGGAGAAAGAAAACGTCGCGATATCGCGACGGGTAATGTTTTGGCGGGAAAAAGTCAAAGATACATGCATTGTGACAAGTGGCAAATAGCGCCAGTTACGATAAACCTAACTGGAGTCAGATCTGTAGTTCCAAGTGACAGGTGGTGAGAATGCATAGGAGAAATTCATGTTGCAGTTAACTGTAGTTACAAGTGAAAGTGACTAGACAACGAATGTAAGAAAAGAACGGCTATTGTAGGGCCGTGTTGAGCATGGTGGCAAAGGTGGCGATCAAAGAGTAGCCACGAACTAAGCATTGAATGTAGAACGGTGCGTAGGGCCGTGATGCTGCAAGCTGGCGTAAAGAGCGCTTTTTAGATAATCTCTACAAACAAGAAATTCTCTCGATGGTTGTGCTTGACTCACAAGAAAGTAACGGGTAGAATAGAAGGATCGACACCGTTTAGAAAAGAGTGCAAAAGAATTAGAAAGAGCAGTTACGTAGATTTTGGAAGAACAAGATAATAGAGCATCGAAACGCGTAGAAGGGTTGTCAGTATATGCAGAGAAAAATACTGTCAATATGTGCAGAATGTGCAGAGAAGAAGGACTGTCAGTATATGCAGAATATGCGAGAGAAAAAGATGGTCAGAATGTCGTAAGAAAGCGGCTAAAAGGCGGATCGTGTCGGAGAGGGTTTGACACTTTGATCGTAGCCGAAAGTGCATGAAAATTTGGAGGGAAAATTGAGCCGTTTCAAATTGAGCCATTCGAGGAAATCAAGGATATAAGGATCGAACTGGCACAGTTAGAAGGTTACCGCAACTGTGTTGTATTGAATAAATCAAAAGGCAAAGTGTGGTAAGTGTGTTGCATGAAGAACAACAAGAGAACTAAAACCTGTATATTCTTCTTGTAAAATAACAGAGAGGTTTTAGATTTGAAAGGAAGATATTGAGTCTCTAACAAGTCTCTTTATGCTTCGATGAGATAAAATTGCATGAGCTATAGACCAAGTAAGGGTCTTGCAAAAGAGAAGGCATTTTTATGTCCATTTATCTTGCAAAATAGAAATCCAAGTTGGTGCTTGGATAAAGGGGTTGGTGCTCCTATCTGTTGCAGCAGATAAATCAGGGGTTGGTGCTCCTTCCAGTGGGTGCTGGTAAACAATTGTAAATATTGAATCCTTGCAAAGACTGGATTTGGATTGGAGTCCAAACAGTCATTATTTGAGGAGTAGCCACATCGGTGAACCTCGTAAAATCTTGTGTTGTGTGATGCTCATGTGCTATTCTTGCCTTATCTGTTTTTCTTTTTAAGTTTGCATGTTTAAGTTTTAATAATTGCAGATTCAAGTTTTTAATTAGTTACACTGATTCACCCCCCCCTCTCAGTGTCATTGTGAGAATATCAGGGGGTACACTCTAAATTTGGGGTATAAGACTCTATTGGAAGAGAGCAATGACAATCCATCATGGTGGTGAAAGACACTTTGGAAGCAGAAGGCCTCATTGAAGACAAGACTATTCCTGTGGCTTACCATGAAAAATAAGGTTCTAACATGGGAGGTTTTACAGAAGAAGAATTGGAATGGTCCAGGAAGGTGTTATATATGCAAGTCAAACAATTGATCACTTTTTGGTTACTTGCTTCTTTACTAGACAGGTTTGGAGGGAGATTATAGCACAATTAAAGCTTCTTATATGATGGCAAGAAGACTCCTTAGGAGAGTGCTTAAAATTTGGGTCTGAAAATAGTTCTTAGAAATATTTTATAGCTCTCCCATTGTTTGTGTCTTGGGGAGTATGGTTAACTAGGAATGCTTTAATTTTTCAGGATCAAGAGAAGCCTACTTGGTAGGTGTTTGCCTAAATCATTGGCAGTTTAAAAATTTGTAATATTTTAGCAACAACAAAGGTAAACAGATAAATCATCCCTCCAAATATTGATAACTCATGGGCCTAGGGATTTTTTGATGGGGCTAGACAAGGGGTCCCTGGAGTTTGTGGAGCAGGAAGATTACTATATTTTTCTGACTCTCATTATTTTAAGTTCAAGGTTGGATTGGGAGAAGGTTCTAATAATTATGCTAAAATTATGGACCTCAAATTGTTGGTTTAATTGGTAGAATCAAAAGGAATCCAAAAAATTCAAATTTATGGAGATTGGCGGGTGGTAATAAATTAGATGCTTGATGTTTTTAGGATGGAAAACATGATTCTACAATCCATCTTCTCTCAAATAAAAGAAGTTGTGAATCGAAGTGAAGCTTTTACTTTTTGGCATATTTATAGAGAATTAAATAGGGAAGCAAATGAACTCTCAAAGGAGGCACTTCAGATTGATCCAGGTATGTGCTTAGTACAAGAATTAAATGAAGGCAATGCACTACAACTGGTCAAAATCTATATTTGGGGGGATTAATACACCCTAGTTAAAGCAAGCTTAGATAAAACAACTTTTTTAAAAAACTCAGAATTTAGTGATTTAAAGAATATTGTTTGATAAATTAGAAAGGGGACTAAAATCAGAACTTAGCATAATAAAAACAACTAATTATGATGTATAAATGACCTGATTTTTAAGTTATTATTGAAATTTTGAAGAAATACCAAAAAAATACATATAAAGAATTCCTTTTTTTTCGAAAAAAATAAATAAATAAATAAAAATTTGTCTTAGCTTATCCTTGCATTCACGTACAAGTCAAGCCCGTTAATCATATATGTAACAATTGCATTGAAAATAGTTCTCATATAGAGGAAGTCATAATTTCCTTCCTAAAAGGACATTCTCTTGTACCCACATGCTATAGGTGAGTTGGAGAGGGTAAGGCAATCCTCCAAGGGAGGTCATTTGTTCGAATCTCCACCCTATCTAAGGCACATCGGGTACCTAAAATCCAGTTGATAATGCTGATGCAGTCAAAACCCTAATTTTGATTTCTCAAACTAAAGCAACCCCACAAAAAAATTGGTTAAATTCAAAAAAAATAAAAATTCTCTTGTAACTGTTCTAAATTGGCGAACTGTTTAATATAGTCCAATTTAACGGCTAGTATGCATTGCCATGTTTGTTGTCCTATGGCGATTTAGATCGAGTAAATACAATTTACTTCATAATAATGCGTTTAAAGAATGGGGTTGAGATTTTTGAAAACTAACGTAGAATATAAGATAGACCCCTGCCAGCATTAGAACCAACGAAACGAGCTGTAACAAATTGCCATCATTAGGCCAAAGATTGCTATGGTACCTGAGACTGCGACCGAGAAACCGAAATCACATGATAGCGGATCGCCCCCGGCAAACCCTGCCACTATTCGAGCGAGCTCATGAGGCTACAGAGGGAGTCCGACATGGACCATATTCCTGAGAATTACAGCGACGTAAGCATAGATTATCATCGCTCTGGAGAGGTTCCTTACATTATCATCCCGTCCTGTTTAGTGCTCTGGAGAGGTTCCTTCTGCCAGATTTGCTAACCGCACCGCCCTGTTTAGGGAAACTTGTCGAAACTCGTCAAAGGGAACTTCTTGTCGCAATGACGGAGGAGTTACTTCAAATGGAGTAAAGTCTGGTTCTGTCAATGAAGATTTATCAAATTATTAATCTAAGCTTGACTCTCCTATGGTGTTTGCATTTTGGCCATTTCTTAGTAATTGCTTCAAGTTTGACAGTAGAAACTCTTTTCTAATAACATTTCACTCTTTTAACAAAGCAATAAGTTTATTGTTGTGTTATCTATTTTTATGACTAATAAAAAATCTATTTTCTGGGTTTTTCACATTAACCTAAAATTTTGCATTTGGGGTACAGTACAAAGGTTCGGGCTTTGGCTCTTTTTTGGGAGTTCAAGGTTCAAACCACGGCATGGGCGAGTGCGTGAGTAGGTGGGTGTGTGGTGGCTTTGTGTTAAATTTTTTATTGATAAGTATAGTTCTCGGCTTTACAAGGAGTTATGGACCAAATAAAAAAAATTGTTTTTAATTTATATTAAAAAAACAAAAACTATAGTTATGCCATCTTAGCATTAGAAGGTTTTAGTTTCCACTACATAACAAATGAGAAATAATTCTAAATTTTATTTTATATATGAAATTGAAATGATTATATTTTTGATATATTATTATTATATAGCATATGTGTTATCAAGATTTGAACTTGGTTTTACTTTTTGAAAGTTGAGGAATATAATCTTTTGAGTTAATGGCATTGTAATTTGATGATGATTCTATTGTGTATATGCATTTGATGATATATTTTATTTAATTTATTTGGTAACAATTTTTTTAATTGATTATATGGGAATGAAATAAGTTTGATTTTAATTATATCAAAAAATATAGTGTTATTTAAATGTCTTCGTAATTATGTATGTATTATAATCTGCTTGTGTAGTGTAGTTGGTGAAAGTCTTGGGTGCTAGTAGAGGCTAACCTAGGTTCCATTCCCCTTGTGTCCATCTTGCAGATACAAGGTGCAACTGAGAATGTCTTATGTGTTGGTAGAGGCTAACAAGGCTCCATTTCCCCTATACCCACCCTATTGATACCTAAATGGTTGTGTGGTATTCCCTTATTGACAAGTGTAGCTTTCGACCTTATGAGGGATCATGGTTGTGAGGGGACTGCTCAACTCTATGAGTCGGTCATAGGGATTTATCACACTAATTACAAAAATAAAAGAGAATCTGATTGTGTAGTGTAGTTGGTGAAAGTCTTCGGTGCTAGTAGAGGTCGACCCAGGTTCTATTTCCTTTGTGTCCACCCTACAGATACAAGGTGCAACTAGGAATGTCCTATGTGCTGGTAGAGACCAACAAGACTCCATTTTCCTTATGCCCACCCTGTTGATACCCAAATGGTTGTGTGTTATTCCCCTATTATCAAGTGTAGCTCTCGATCTTACGAGGGATCATGGTTGGGAGGGGATTGCTCAGTACTATGCATCGATCATAGGGGTTTATCACACTAACCTCAAAAATTTAATCCTAGGGGGGACAACATAATGGTTCAGACTTTGGCGATCAATTGTAGCTCTCAGTCTCACGAGGGGTCATGGTTGGGAGGGGATTGCTCAATCTTATGCATCGATCATAGGGATTTATCGCACTAACCACAAAAATTTAATCCCATGGGGGACAACGTAATGGTTCAGACTTTGGCTCTTCTTCGGGAGGTCCAAGGTTTAAACTGCGACGTGGATGAGTGTGTGAGGGGGTGGGTGTGTGGTGGTTGTGTGTTAAATTCCCTATTGATAAGCATAACTCTCGATTTTATGATGGGTCTGGAAGGAGACTCTGTGCTTTGGTCGTAGGGGTTTATCGCACTAACCAAATCAAAATATATATGTATTATTTTCCAATATTAGGATCTTGGTATCCACTTTAAAGATTGAGGAATTTAATCACTTGAGACCATACCATTTTTTTGCTGAATAACAAGAGGTTGTACTTGAATCCTCCACCCTTGATAAATTACAACTCTCTTCTTTATAGCTTGAGAGTTTGCAAATAGATTCACTTCTCATATCAATTGAGATGCTATAGATAGAAACTTACATCATTTTACATAAAATGTCTAATTTCTTGATTTTCATTTTCTAGATATTTTTAATTTTTTGTCAATACAAATATTCCAGAATTTAGCATCCTTCTTGATATTTTTCTATAGTACCTTCCATAATACCAAAACTTCACCTCTGTTATCTATGCATTGCATATTAATAGAGTAATATTTCTAAAACATCGCACTATCATAGTTTTCTTTACCAAATTTGGATTACTAGTTTCCTTCCTAAAACACAAGTGCAACCACAAAATTTATAATAAATGGTTTATATGAAAACACATTAATGTTATAGAATAAAGAAAATAATACCAATAAAAAATATTAACCATTATTTGATTTAGACAGTCAATGTTTTCTTGTCAACTTTAGCTAAATTTACTACTTCCTCTAACCAAGGAAAAGAGAATTTAACTTCATGATACTCAATTAAAATGATAGGAACCAAGAGTTCCTAGCACAATAATTTAATAATCACAAATAAATAAATAGAATCGCTTTTAGATATGAATCGCCTTTTGCATTGGTTTGGTAAATCCCTCCAATGGGTCTAAATAATATATATTTTTATATTTCATCCCTCCTCTCAAAGAATAGATTGCATAATACTTTTATACCTACCCTAACCCTAATCCTACATCACTTCAATGTGTCGGTTCATAATAATTAATGTATTTAATTATTATGACTATATGACTATCTAACCCTAAATATATAATATAATAAATAATTATCAATTATTTATTATATTATCAAATATACTAACCTTAGGATATGAAATGTATTATATTATTATTAATTAGGGTTAGGATATAGGATCCTAACATGCCACCCTCATGAAAAAAAGCTTTGTTCTCAAAGCTTGGAACATCATTTTGGAATGCTCGGAGTGTGTCTCGTTTGATAAAGTTTCAAGAACTAGATTTTTCATTACTTCGGATATCTCCTTATGTGTGGAAATGGTCTTGGAAATTATTTTGAATGCTGTAAGTTTTTAACTCATTCTTCTAGGTAGCCAATAGTCCTTCTAGAGAGTCTTGAATTAATGTGATGATAAACTTTTAAACTTCTATAATATATGTGTGGTGTAGGATACCTTAGAGTTTCCAAGTTAGAAGTTTTAAGAAGACTATATGTTTGCAATTTAGGTTTCACTTGCATTATAATTCCTTAGTTTTTGTAACTTTGCAAATATAGATTTGAAGCAATAAGAATGATAATTCAAATGCTTCTAATTTCACGTTATTAATCCTATCATTCAATATCCCCAAAGGGAGTTGATCCCCAATCTTAATAGACATGGAATATAAATTCTTACCTTTTCTTCTATAATGGATTTGATATTCTATGACGTAGTGATGGTTGATCTCTTGGACAACAATGGCTTCTACTCTTTGCTGCGTATAGTGAATGTCTTCCAACAACTAGGGCTTCATTGATTTATGATATTTGGCTTCTTAATGCTACGTTCGCTATGATGTTAATGATAAATCAAACTGCCATTAATGTTCCCTTATACTATCACTATAATGGCTTTCTCACTAGAATTTTTGATGTGCATGCGATGATTTCTTGAGTGTACTCCTGTTACAAACTCTTATGTTGCCTACCTTGATAGCCATTAGCATGGAGGTGATCATTATCTACTTTTTCAATGAGTGGATTCCAAAAAAAATGCTTCATCCAAACTAAGCTTTGTTTGACATGCAAGTTCGAAGGAGATAAAAATAATATTACCATTATCGTCTTTCGTTTACTGAATTCTTTCCAAGAACGTTACTTCATGCATATTTTTTATTTTATTTATTTTATTTTTTTTAAACATTCAGCCCTCTCACTATTGGACGTTACTTTTTTGTAACAACTACCTTCTATTGGACATTGATTTTGATGGCTCTAACAGTTCACCAAACAACATGATAGTGTTCAGAACCGATTTGCTACAGTGTTCTTTCTGGTTGTGAGAATTTTGTTTCTTCCAATATGACTGTTACAATGTCTATCAATTGAGGCGTTAGCGCTTTTCCACCATGAATTATATTGTAGTAAATGATCATTGGAATGGCTTGGCTTGCAACAGCTAGCTTCAGGTCCACTGTGCACCAATGTATTTATGTGTAAGTTTCATTACTATTTGGATTTGGAAATCCTCCCAAGACTTGATGAGGTTCAAAGCCACGTATTCCTTCACCCCAAAATGCAAGGGTAGATCTGTATTTCAGAATGAATATCAACGTCTAAAATAACTTCACCGTAAAACAAGCCCGTAGTCCTTCAGACCTCCGTAAAAAACATGAATCATGGGGGATATTTTGACTCTGATGCAAGTAGCATCTCCTTTGATGGTTCTTAGCAACTATGGGTTTCGAACTTCGAAACTCCAAAAATTTCTTCGAAATTTAACACCTTGAATTGAAATTGAAGCTGGACTTGATGGAAGATTTGCCTTCTCTGGAATCTTACCCGTGGTTGTTCCAGTTGTCGACATATTTTTAAGGGGAAAGCATGGATGAAACTCCTCAGGGAGAAGCTGCTAATGACGACTCTTTGTAGCTTTGGAGCTTTTATGTCATGCACCTTTTTGAAGATGTTGTTTATTGATATGGTCTTCTTGTTGCCTATGTACAATGCATGTAAATACAATATATAAATCAAGGAGAACTTTTACAAGGCTTGTTGATCTTGTTTGCCTCAGGAAACATGGCTCTAGATCTTGTTTTCTATGCTTTGATATGTCTCGAACTGCAAAAGTTTATTTTCATAGGGGTTTTAAGTGAATAAGGTTTTCCATATAGTTCCAGACATTTTGTTTTGGGTATAGGTTAGCCTTCAAAGACAACATTTAAGAGGAATAATTGGTTTATCTTGTTGATATAGCTAGCTTAAAGACAATGTTGGAGAGAATAAAACTTAGTATATATCTTTGTGGATATGCAAGTCTGTAGGGTAGATGTACTACTACACCTATTGTATGTGAAATAATATTCCTAGGAACATATATGCATGTATTTATTTATTTATTTATTTTAATCTTCTGTAAAGTTACTGATTTGGCAGTGTCCCCTTCACACATGTTAATGGCTCCTCCTACTTTTTATAACATCTTTTGAACGTTGGATAATGTTTAACATTGCCAAATGTCCCCACTCCCCAATTATCTTGTTCACAAGGTAATGGCTACTTCAATAAATCATTGGCTCCTTGAAAATTCCCTATCTTGGTATCATTCAATGCTGATAAATGTACATATTATTCAAACACACCTAACCTTTTACCATGGAACTCATTCGGTCGGTCCGTTTTACCTCCTCATCATTTATTTTCTTCACTCATTTTTGTTTGTTTAGGAACAAGATATAGATTGTACATATTTATTTACCATTCTATGAGCTATTCATATTCTTATCATGTTATATCAAATAACATCTTGGGCAGTGTTTTAGAAATTTATAAGGCGTTGACATTTGAGGAGCTTTGAAATTCTTGCACAACACTAAATATCTCTCTCCATTGGGCAACATCGTCCCATATTGTAATAATGATACTAGCATTATGTTCAATGAGGATACATGTTCTCTTACCACAAACATTAGAACCACAATGCAATACATTACGTGAATTTGACTTAATAAATTCTATTTTCTTTTAGTTTCAGAAGTCATATTTGATATGCGCTTGACGTGCCAAACTGTCCAAATAAAGTAGAAACAACATGGAAAAAAATTCTAATTTCAACAAGTTAATTCCACTTGTTCTGCCATTCTTGTTTGAAAATATAAAAATAAATTGAAAGCAACTCCCACTGCTAATGACAGAAAACAATAACTAATTTGTCTTTTATTTTTATTTTTAAATAAGTGGAGTCAATTTGTGGTACAAGGCTACTTTCATAAAATCTATTCAGCCTCATTATTGTTGACTTGGCATGAAGGGAACCATAGGTGAATTCATACTATCATCCTCAATCTAGGATGCAAACAAGATGTCCCTCATGTTTCAACCTGGGTGTCTTCTTAAAAATTACAATTTAAAATTCCACGACTCTCATAATGCACACATCAAATCATTCCCTCGAGAATTCAAAATCTGCTTTTTGTGTTGAGCAAGGCATGAAATACTTTCATATTATAATTGAGCATTTGGAAATGAGTTCTCAAAATCATCATCTACACATTTGACAAAATTGATGAATGATCAATGTAAAATAATGTGCTGGTTTGAATGATTTTTTTTTTCTTTTGGGTCTCACCATCCCACTAAATGATCACCTGATTTGTCTTGTGGAAAAATTTAGATAGATTTAAAACACTCGTTTGTTTGTATATCTGGTTCTAGTAGCTTTTCATCACTTAAAACTTGTATCTGGTTATTCCTTGGTGATGTTTATATGCTAGTGGAAACTCCAACTGTAGTTCCTGTCCTTAAATTGATATCTGCATAATAATAACCATGGACTCCTATTTAGAATGTGATTCCATTTATATATAAATCTGAAAAACACCAATACAGTGTGAAATTTCCAAGAAATGGATTATAGTATCCATAGGAACAAAACTAGTATTTCCTTCTTTTCACATGCTCTGGTATTTTCGAGAGTACAATTTTTTATGTGCAAAAACTTTCGACACAGGCCAAACTAATGCCATAACAATCCTTTATTATTTTGATCTCAAATAATTATTGGATGTTATTTAGCTTTCCCGAGACCTCTCATAGAAGGATTTGTGCGTATTTTTTACATAATGGTGGTGGCCAAGGTGGAGGCCGCACAGATGAGAGCACTATGCAGGATATGTCTTCTCTAATCGCCTTACTTAAAATGTATTCTTCTTGCCAACCACGCATTGTTTTCCTTTGAAAACCTAAATTTTTTATTTTTTGAGCAATGCTACCAGCCTGTAATTCTTTTATCTGACCTAATTCTGGAGGAATGCCGCCATTGACAAGATTTTTACCCGATCTAAATTGTTCCAAATTTGGAGGATTGCCAAGTTTTGCTGGTATTTCTTCTTCGAGAATATTATTTGTCAAATCCAGGGCTATGGGCTCCTCTGAAAAAAAAAATCTAGGGTTTTCAATTTCATTTGCAACTTCTTCTGTTTCCACTTCCATTAGATCCACACTAAACTTGTTAATAATTTTTTTAAAAATGTTTTCGAATGGTTTTCCCAAATTCCCGAAATTCTATCTTCAATTTTTGAACTTCTTTCGAAAATTTATGGTCCCACATGGCTGGATCCATAATGCTCTCGTACCAGATGATAGGAACCAAGAGTTCCTAGCACAATAATTTAATAATAACAAATAAATAAATAGAATCACTTTTAGATATGAATTGCCTTTTGCATTGGTTTGGGAAATCCCTCCAATGGGTCTGAATAATATATTTTTATATTTCATCCCTCCTCTCAAATAATAGATTGCATAATACTTGTATACCTACCCTAACCTAATCCTACGTCACTTCAATGTGTCGATTCATAATGATTAATGTATTTAATTATTATGACTATATGACTATCTAACCCTAAATATATAATATAATAAATAATTATCAATTATTTATTATATTATCAAATATACTAACCTTAGGATATGAAATGTATTATATTATTATTAATTAGGGTTAGGATATAGGATCCTAACATGCCACCCCTCCCGAAAAAAAGCTTTGTCCTCAAAGCTTGGAACATCATTTTGGAATGTTCGGAGTGTGTCTCGTTTGACAAAGTTTCAAGAACTAGATTTTTCATTACTTCGGATATCTCCTTATGTGTGGAAATGGTCTTGGGAATTAGTTTGAATGCTGCAAGTTTTTAACTCATTCTTCTAGGTAGCCAATAGTCCTTCTAGAGAGTCTTGAATTAATGCGATGATAAACTTTTAAACTCCTATAATATCTATGTGGTGTAGGATACCTTATAGTTTCCAAGTTAAAAGTTTTAATAAGACTATATGTTTGCAATTTAGGTTCACTTGTCTTATAACTCCTTAGTTTTCGTAACTTTGCAAATATAGATTTGAAGCAATAAGAATGATGATTCAAATGCTTCTAATTTCACCTTATTACTCCTATCATTCAATATCTCCAAAGGAAGTTGAATTCCAATCTTAATAGACTTGGAATATAAATTCTTACCTTTTCTTCTAGAATGGATTTGATATTCTATGACGTAGTGATGGTTGACCTCTTGGACAATGCTTGCTTCTACTCTTTGTTGTGTATGGTGAATGTATTCCAATGGCTAGGGCTTCATTGATTTATGCTATTTGGTATTTTAATGCTATGTTGGCTATGATGTGTTGAGTGGTATTTTCACCCAATTGTGAAAGTACACTCTTCCTTAGGATTTGGGTTCCAAATCCCCTCTTGCAAAGAAGTTAAACAAACAACTTCTCCAAGGTCTCCGCTATATTAGCATTTGCATATGTGTATTAGTAATCTCAAATAAAGATATTCAATTTAAATGCTTGGAACACCTTAGTGATTGCAAGTAACTGTAAACAAGGGGCAATGTTGGTTTATTTTACCATGAAACTTTAGTGATTGTTCATTGAACCAAAATAAAGCAAATGTGAGTTGGCCCTCATATGACCTTCAATGTGATGCTCAAATTACCCCTCTTTCGTAAAATCAGAATTTTTATGAAGAGAGGGCAATTTTAGGCTCCAAAAATGGAAATTTGTGAAATGCCATAAAACATAACTCCTTCAATGAAATTGGAATTTTCATGAAGGGAATGTCATCATAGGCTCATGAGTGCAAAACATGAAACTGAAAAAAATGAAATTTGACCTTAAAATGGAAATTTTCTATTTTCGGATTTTTTAAAATCTGTAATAAAACAACAACTTCGATGAATTTTTAAAAATACTAAACAACTCCGAAAATGAAATTTCAAAGTGCGTATTGGAAGTCTGAAGTATAACCTACGCAATGGTGAAATTATTTTTGGATTTTGAAATTTTTTAAATGTTTATTTTAATGCCTGAAAATTAAAAAAAAGTTAAAATTTTTGGAAAATAAAATGCAGAAAAAGTTGAAAGAAAATGCAGAAAACGAAAATAAAATGCATTCGAGTATGATGCTATCCTATTTCGACAAAACCGAAGATGTGAGGTTTTCATGCATGCAACCTAACCTATTGGACTTGCAAAACAAGCACAATCCGGATAAGCTAAGTGTTGGCTCCTAGGGTTTTAAATGAGGTTTTCAGATTTAAACATTCGCATGAAGCAACCAAGAAAACTTGCATAAACTCCATTTACAAGCCTAAAATCTGAAAAGGGGAAAAATAGACATTTAATCTTGCATGCAGAAAATGACTCCTTCTTTCTTGTCCATAAGATGCAACTTTCTAAAATTTTCTGTATTAAAAATTTGTCATTTTACAATAACAAAAATTTTGGTTTTCCCAAACCAGTCCATGGAAGAAAAACAGCCCAAACAGGTCCAGAATGGCCCTCTTGCCTTCAAATCTGCAACTCTGCTTGCAGCAGTTTCCAACCCCTCAAAACATCCTTGCCTGGCGTATTTAAAATTTTCAGGAAGCTTTTCGTTTCATTTTCCAATGACTGTTCGTTTCACCTTCCCTTGTGCATGCATGTGTTTTGGTTTCCAAAAAGGCTTTTCGTTTCTATTTTGTGGCCCTTCGTTTCATTCCCATGGTTTGGTTTTTTTTTTTTTTCCTTTTTTTTTTTTTCAAAAAATTTTCTCCACATGGGCATGCGTCCGCTTCCTTCCATGTGTAACGACCATCTTAAATGATTTTAAATCATTACAGATTCCTTATGTAACGTTTTGTCTTATTCATTGGATTTTGTCCTTATGTGACAAACTACCTTATTCAATCTTCGATTTATTCCTTGGCTTTATATAAAGCCTTGACACCTTCGTGAGAAACTAATGAAGGGGTACGAATCACCTCTTTCTTTGCATGTCTATGTGTCCTCTTTTGAGTCGTGAAAATGCAACATGTCGCGATATCGCGACACTTTTTTTCTCTGCCTCTTTTGAGTCGCAAAAATGCAACATGTCACGATATCGTGACACTTTTTTCTCTTTGGCGAAAATGCAACATGTCGCGATATCGCGACACTTTTTCTCTTTTGAGTCGCGAAAATGCAACATGTCGCGATATCGCGACACTTTTTCTTCTCTTTCCTTGGCGTGAAAATGCAACATGTCGCGATATCGCGACACTTTTTCTTTTGCCGTGATAATGCAACATGTCATGATATCGCGACACTTTTCTTCTTTGGCCGCGAAAATGCAACATGTCGCGATATCGCGACACTTTTTCTTCTCTTTTTGGCCGTGAAAATGCAACATGTCGCGATATCGCGACACTTTTTCTCCTTACTTTTCTCTTTGCTTTGGACCGCAAAAATGCAACATGTCGCGATATCGCGACACTTTTTCCTCCTTGCGGTGTTTTGCTTTTTCTTTGATCTTTAGCATATGGGCCACTTCGGTCTTCTTGGAAAATATGCAAAAAGGTGGGTCCCCAATTTTGGGGTACGTTGTGGAGCAACCACAACAAATGGCGACTCTGCTGGGAAATGCTCCTGAGCATTTCGGTGAGAACTCAACCTGAACACCTTCAAAACTCAAACACAAGCGTCAGCAAATATCCCAAGAATGAAACTAGACGAGAAATACATGAAGCATTAGAATTATTAAGCATCAGTGTGTGCAATGTGCTTCATTCCCTATCGTTTGAAACTCGTTCAACTTTCCATTGTCATTTTCACTTATGATTCATGTGTATGAGAAGTTATGGATGATTCTTGTAGGATTTAATGTATGGTGAAGATGCTAGAGATATAACAAGCTTTGCAAAGGCTCAAACTTTCTAGTATCATGAACAAACATATTAAAACTGTCAAACCCTCTTAGGACCAAATATGAGTATATTGAATTAATTTACTAGATCCCAAAGTTGGTTATGTGTCACTACCATCTTGAACCCATGTGCAAGTGTAAGTGAAATCGGAGCTTTGGGGAATAGGATTCCCAACCTAAGCGAGATGGGAATTTAACCCTATCCTTACTACTCTGATCTAGAGTTCATTACCTCATCTTGAACAAAATGATTTAACTTGTTATGGATGAAACTGTCAGGCTAGCCTATCCGTTTGAGCAGTCGATGGTCTTGCTTTTAGACAAGACATGTTGCCACGCATGAGCATACTCCACTGCCAATCAGGCGTCTATAGCCCCGATGGAGATCAACCCCATAATCCAGGATTTGACTTTACTTTTGATTTCTTGAACCTTGGGGATGACTACCCATCCTTGCAAGGGACATGTAGTACGATCCTTCCAATCCAATATCAATGATGCAATAAAAGTAGAATGAAAAATATTTGCTTTGGAATTTCAAGTTCTTGAGTGGGCAAAATAGAAGCTTTGGGGAATCAGATTCTCAACCTAAGCGAGATGAGAATTAGACCCTATCCTTACTACTCCATGAAGGTCAAATCAGAGCTTTGGGGAATTGGATCCTCAACCTAAGTTCGATGAGGATTTAACCCTATCCTTACTACTCTGATTTTAGGCTTTAAGCACTATGGGAGTGGTAAAAACCACTATTTTAAGGATTATGTTGCATGATAGGACAGACACGAAATACTCCTTTCGCCTCACCTTTTCTTCCAAGTATGGTTTTGACCATTTTGCTCAAGATCCTCTTTAATATGTGTAGAACGTGCTTGGTTCAAGATAGTTCGGGCATCAGTTCCCAACCTTAGGATCCTTTTAATATATGTTATGTAATAACCCTAAGAGGATTCGACACCTTTTCAATGATTGTATTTGAAATGTAGATGCAACCGAGATGAAATGTATATGCAATGTCGAATGTAACATGAGATATGGATGAATGCATTGCTCTTTTTGAAATGCGGATGGAGTATACCACCTACTTTGCCATAATTTGTAATAACTGACAACTTCATGCATCACAAGTTCCAAACGATATTCTTTAATGTGTTTGCGATACTCGTGGAGCTTTCTGCAATACAATTCCGATGTTTCATATTCTCTTAGTCTTAGTCAACATTCATAAGGACATAAGTTGACATCTCGCTTTTCTTTTTTTCTTTTTTTTTTTTTTTAAGACAAACCAAAAGTGTCCAAAGGACCAACACACAAAACTTAAAACCAAAACTCGAAATGCAAACCCAACAAGAAACTGAAAACACAAACCAAAACCAAAGTATATACAAATGTACAATATGGTACAAGATGATGCAAAGTTTGGACTATCACTTCCCTGGATCCCAAACATGATTAGAACATTTCAAAAGACATATGACATAATATGCATGCCAAATGTTGTAGGAATCCAACAACAACAAGATTAGACCAAACAATGCAACCAACTTCAACTTTCCTCTCTCACCCCACCAATTAGATTTAGTTCCATTAGTATTCTCATAGGTGAGATTCAAATTACCAAATTTGATCTTCAATTTCTTCTTGTCTATTCTTTAAGGTGTAAATTTCATAATTCCATTCATGATTTAGAACTAGGCTTTCTTTATTCAAAATGAAACTTTGTAAGCAAGAGCCTATTTCTAAAAATTTCAAAGCTAATTCATTTTCCATGTTCTTAGGCCAATCAAGATTGTGCAACAATTTACAAGCATCTAGGATATTTACTAAATGGGGATCATTAGAAGTTTTTATCCTAGGTTCAAGAATTAATTGTTGATGAATTTGATTTAGCAATTTAAGTGCATCAAGCTCCTTTTCATTCGTTAAAGTAATGTTATCAAAGGTGTGGTTAGAAATTAATCCTTGTTCTTCATTCACCTTCAATGGCATTTCATCATAAATATCATTTGAATTATACAAATCTTCACCTAAATCTTGGATGTTTGGACACAAAGGTTTAGATTTTACCTTTTTCACATTTTCATTTACCAAAACTTGGTGAGGATTTGCAATTCCCTCTTTTACCTCATGGTCTTCATATTCTTCATTGATTACTTGTTCATCAAACATACCAAAATTGGGCACCCAATTGAAAACATGCCCATCCTTTTCAACCCTCAAATATTCTTGGTCAAAGTGTATGTCAAGTAACTCATCTTCATGATCAATCACTTGCGTTGCTTCTAATAGATCAATCACTTTGTCATTTAATTCCCATTCTTTGTTCACTATCCATGGTATCTCTTCATTTGAATCCTCAAAATAATCATGCAAACTTGTATCCGAATCTTCAATGAATTTATATTCAACATGATCGAATTTTGTAACCTTCTCAAATCTTGTGAATGTGAGATCTTCGTATGAAGTAGAAGTTTCAACATCCTGCATATAAATTGGAATAGAGGCTTCATCAATAAGGGTGTGAGGAAATAACACATCTTCATATCTTCCCCAACCATTGTAAAAATTATCTTCCAAATTTGTGGGATGAAACTCCATGGTATTTGTGACATGATTTTTTGATTCATTTGTCAATTCTTTTTCTTCTTTGTCCTTGGTCATAGGATCATTATAATCTTCCAAAATTTGATGAGATTTGAAACCCTCTTCCAAAACATCCTCAAATTGTACAGGAGTTGTAATATCTTCCTTTGAGTAGGCGATTATATTGTCCTAGTATATCAATTGGCACACAAGTTTTATTAGCAGTTTTGGAGTGAGTGTAGTCTTCCCACTTCTTCCAAGCATCATAATAATCATCTTCCAAAGTCAAGTGGTGACGTTCAACTACTTCTTCAACATCTTCCAATTCATCAATGTGTTTCTCATCAAATTCACCTTCACCTTCTTTAGATGGTTCAATAACTTTCAAAAGTGGGTTATTTCTTGAATTCAAATTTGTAAGGCTATCATCGTCCAAATTAGTAACCCATGATTCGATTTTATCACAATTTGGAGGGTGAAGAATTTTTTGATCATTAGTTCCAAGCTTCTCATCGAGAGTGTCTTCCAAGAACAAGTGGTGAAATTCTATCATATCTTCAAATTCATTTATTGATTTTCTTCCAATTTCACTTTCAACCACTTCATTCAATTCTATGGCAGTTTCTGTCCTATCACCTATCTCAAACCTTGTTGAATTTAGGACCCCTTTATCCGAATAATCATGTATCTCTATGAATGAGATCATCTCTGCATAATCCTCACTGGTGGATGTCGACTTAGCAATTTGCACCTCCTCTTGGACTACATCTAAGGTGGTTGTAACATTTGGACCTTCAAATTCATCCCCTTGATCATTTACCTTAGGTATCATTGGAGTGGAGGGTGCTATATTTACTGGTTGGTGTCGGTTGGCATCACTAACTCCAAAAGAACAATCTCTCATGTGAACATGTTGTGCCTTTTCTTCTTCCAAAACTTGTTCTACCTTTTCAAAGATCTCATAGATTGTCTCTAGAGACAGGTCATCCAAGTTTTCCTTAATGAGTGTAGCAAGTGTGGGGGGTATGGCTCTCAGGTATACTTCAATAGCTTCCTCTTCCGATGTACCCAAAATTTCCCACATTTGAGAGTACAATTCACGAAACCTCACACTGAATTGACTCATGGACTCATTAGGCTCTTTACACATAGAGGTGAATTGATTTTGCAACCTATCCAAGTCAACTTGATTACCAAAGTGATAAAGATAGGCTGCTTCTAATTGGCTCCAAGAAGTCTTAACCTCCATGGGTAGATGGCAATACCACGAGAATGATCTATCACCCACAATGTATGGGAAGAACCTACAAGCAATAGGCTCACAAAATATTTGAAATTGACATAATGTGAACTTATAGATATGTAGATTTTGTAGGTATCCCGATGCCACCTCTTGATTAAAAAGTCGTAGAAACTCCAATAACATTTCATGAATTTGATAAGGTGTTCCAAAGGTAGAATGACATTCATAATACTTTCCTAATGCAGATACCATCGTTTCTCTTAGGGACATCATTTCTTCTCTTAGGGATACAATTTGCTCCTCAGATGTTGCCATTAGTGAAACTCAAAGAATAACTTCAAAACCAATTTGTTAGTCATGAATAAAAGAAGGAACCATGACAAAGCAATATTCTAAAAATGTAAATTAGTTTCTGATTCACCAGATCGCATATGCGCAAGTGAAGAGCATACTCCTAGTGTTGTAGGCTTTCTGATTCACAAGATCGCATTACACGCAAGTGAAGAGCATAATACCGACAACAAATACGTTTTAGACAAAATAATTCCTTACAAATAAGCATGAAATGACTCGCAAATATCAAACATGTAACGTATGAATAATCATGTTAGCATCAACCAAGAGATGTATCCATTAAAATCCAATGAAAGTAATTGCATGGAGACAACCTCGTTAGTCAAGACCAAAATTTTTCAAAATCAAATCAAAACACATTATTCCCGTATGAACAATCAAAAGCGTTAGAACAATGCATAGCAATTCATGTCCTCCTTTTAACACTACAAGGTTGTATTGTTTAAAAGAGGGCTAAAGATAATAATCAATAGGGCATGAAATATTCAAAATTTAAATCCCTATAGCATTTAAATCACATAGAAATAAACCAATTCAGGCCCTCCTTCTAGCGCCAAAATGTTGAGTGGTATTTTCACCCAATTGTGAAAGTACACTCTTCCTTAGGATTTGGGTTCCAAATCCCCTCTTGCAAAGAAGTTAAACAAACAACTTCTCCAAGGTCTCCGCTATATTAGCATTTGCATATGTGTATTAGTAATCTCAAATAAAGATATTCAATTTAAATGCTTGGAACACCTTAGTGATTGCAAGTAACTGTAAACAAGGGGCAATGTTGGTTTATTTTACCATGAAACTTTAGTGATTGTTCATTGAACCAAAATAAAGCAAATGTGAGTTGGCCCTCATATGACCTTCAATGTGATGCTCAAATTACCCCTCTTTCGTAAAATCAGAATTTTTATGAAGAGAGGGCAATTTTAGGCTCCAAAAATGGAAATTTGTGAAATGCCATAAAACATAACTCCTTCAATGAAATTGGAATTTTCATGAAGGGAATGTCATCATAGGCTCATGAGTGAAAACAGAAACTGAAAAAATGAAATTTGACCTTAAAATGGAAATTTTCTATTTTCGGATTTTTTAAAATCTGTAATAAAACAACAACTTCGATGAATTTTTAAAAATACTAAACAACTCCGAAAATGAAATTTCAAAGTGCGTATTGGAAGTCTGAAGTATAACCTACGCAATGGTGAAATTATTTTTGGATTTTGAAATTTTTTAAATGTTTATTTTAATGCCTGAAAATTAAAAAAAAGTTAAAATTTCTGGAAAATAAAATGCAGAAAAATGAAAATGAAATGCAAAAAACTGAAAATAAAATACATTCAGTATGATGCTATCCTATTTCGACAAAACCGAAGATGTGAGGTTTTCATGCATGCAACCTAACCTATTGGACTTGCAAAACAAGCACAATCCGGATAAGCTAAGTGCTGGCTCCTAGGGTTTTAAATGAGGTTTTCAGATTTAAACATTCGCATGAAGCAACCAAGAAAACTTGCATAAACTCCATTTACAAGCCTAAAATCTGAAAAGGGGAAAAATAGACATTTAATCTTGCATGCAGAAAATGACTCCTTTCTTGTCCATAAGATGCAACTTTCTGAAATTTTCTGTATTAAAAATTTGTCATTTTACAATAACAAAAATTTCTGGTTTTCCCAAACTAGTCCATGGAAGAAAAACAACTCAAACAGGTCTAGAATGGCCCTCTTGCCTTCAAATCTGCAACTCTACTTGCAGTAGTTTCCAACCCCTCAAAACATCCTTGCCTGGCGTATTTAAAATTTTCAGGAAGCTTTTCGTTTCATTTTCCAATGATTGTTCGTTTCACCTTCCCTTGTGCATGCATGTGTTTTGGTTTCCAAAAAGGCTTTTCATTTCTATTTTGTGGCCCTTCGTTTCATTCCCATGGTTTGGCTTCTTTGTTTCTTCACTTTTATTTGATTTCAAAAAATGTTTCCTTTTCTCCACATGGGCACGCGTCCGCTTCCTTCCATGTGTAACGACCATCTTAAATGATTTCGAATCATTACAGATTCCTTATGTAACGTTTTGTCTTATTCATTGGATTTTGTCCTTATGTGACAAACTACCTTATTCAATCTTTGATTTATTCCTTGGCTTTATATAAAGCCTTGACACCTTCGTGAGCAACTAATGAAGGGGTACGAATCACCTCTTTCTTTGCATGTCTATGTGTCCTCTTTTGAGTCGCAAAAATGCAACATGTCGCGATATCGCGACACTTTTGTTTCTCTGCCTGCCTGCCCTTTTTGAGCCGCAAAAATGCAACATGTCACGATATCGCGACACTTTTGTTTCTCTGTCTCCTTTTTGAGCCACGAAAATGCAACATGTCGCGATATCGCGACACTTTTTTTCTCTGCTCTCTTTTGAGTCATGAAAATGCAACATGTCGCGATATCGCGACACTTTTTCCTTTGCTTTGGCCGCGAAAATGCAACATGTCGCGATATCGCGACACTTTTTCTTTCTTGTTCTTTCTCTTCTCTTTTGGCCGCGAAAATGCAACATGTCACGATATCGCGACACTTTTTCTTTTTTCTCTTTTGGCCGCGAAAATGCAACATGTCGCGATATCGCGACACTTTTTCTCCTTGCTTTTTCTCTTTGCTTTGGACCACGAAAATGCAACATGTCGCGATATCGCGACACTTTTTCTCCTTGCGGTGTTTTGCTTTTTCTTTGATCTTTAGCATATGGGCCACTTCGGTCTTCTTGGAAAATATGCAAAAAGGTGGGTCCCCAATTTTGGGGTACGTTGTGAAGCAGCCACAACATGATGTTAATAATAAATCAAACTGCCATTAATGTTCCCTTATACTATCACTATAATGGCTTTCTCACTGGAATTTCTATGTGGTTTGTGATGTGGTTTCTTTTATCTTATTGTGCATGTTTGGTTGTGCTTTTGTTTTTGACACACTCAAGGAGCATGTTTTTTATTTTATTTTATTATTTTTGTTGTTATTTACTTATTTTTAAATTGGTTTTGTGTGTTTGTTTACTCCTTGAGTATGTCAAAGGTGGTAGGCCAGGTCCGAGTCTTAGGCATTTTTGGCGGAATGGATACCCTTGCCTCCTTGGGTCTTACTCGAAAGTGGCATCCCTTTTGGGATGTTTTCCACAAATAAAAATAAATAAAACACATTAATGTTATAGAATAAAGCAAATAATAACAATAGAAAATATTAAAGTAAATCTTAACCATTATTTGATTTAGACAGTCAATGTTTTCTTGTCAACTTTAGCTAAATTTACTACTTCCTCTAACCAAGGAAAAGAGAATTTAACTTCATGATACTCAATTAAAATGATAGGAGCCAAGATTTCCTAGCACAATAATTTAATAATAACAAATAAATAAATATAATCGCTTTTAGATATGAATCGCCTTTTGTATTGGTTTGGTAAATCCCTCCAATGGGTCTAAATAATATATATTTTTATATTTCATCTCTCCTCTCAAAGAATAGATTGCATAATACTTTTATACCTACCTTAACCTAATCCTACATCACTTCAATGTGTCGGTTCATAATAATTAATGTATTTAATTATTATGACTATATGACTATCTAACCCTAAATATATAATATAATAAATAATTATCAATTATTTATTATATTATCAAATATACTAACCTTAGGATATGAAATGTATTATATTATTATTAATTAGGGTTAGGATATAGGATCCTAACATGCCACCCCTCCCGAAAAAAAGCTTTGTTCTCAAAGCTTGGAACATCATTTTGGAATGCTCGGAGTGTGTCTCGTTTGATAAAGTTTCAAGAACTATATTTTTCATTACTTCGGATATCTCCTTATGTGTGGAAATGGTCTTGGGAATTAGTTTGAATGCTGTAATTTTTTAACTCATTCTTCTAGGTAGCCAATAGTCCTTCTAGAGAGTCTTGAATTAATACGATAATAAACTTCTAAACTTCTATAATATCTGTGTGGTGTAGGATACCTTATAGTTTCTAAGTTAAAAGTTTTAAGAAGACTATATGTTTGCAATTTAGGTTTCACTTGCCTTATAACTCCTTAGTTTTTGTAACTTTGCAAATATAGATTTGAAGCAATAATAATGATGATTCAAATGCTTCTAATTTCACCTTTTTACTCCTATCATTCAATATCTCCAAAGGTAGTTGAATTCCAATAT